>JAQZBX010007974.1:0-49138 GCA_029593785.1 Cabassous unicinctus | reverse complement strand
TGGGGAACATGGGAATCCCTGTAATTTCTGAGTAATAATTAGGTAATCTAAGCACCTTTAAAATATATATATAAAATAACATTTATGTAAGCAAATGCACATATATGCATATGTATTTATATATCATTTTACAAATATTGGTATGTACTGTGAAAAATCTTGATTTTTATGAAAAAAAAAAAAAAAGAATAGAGTCACAGAAGTCTTCTCCCAGGCAAAGGGCCATGATGCCCCCTCTTACCTCACCCCAATGTGGCCATTCTACCTCATCCTTTTGAATCATACTCTCTGTTTTAAAAAGCAGAAGACGGAGCAATGGAATGTCCTGAACAGGTGGATCTCTGACTTTACCCCAACCCACACCCTTCCCTTGAATTGATGCCCACAGCTACTCACCTTTCTCCGTTTTTCATAATAGATCATTTTCTCCTGGAAGAATGACAGCCCAGCTCCAACAGAAGAGGTCCTTCAGGCCATTACCAGCTCCCCTCATCTCTTCTCATGTGCACTACGGGAAGACCAACCAGGGGACAGGCCAGCCCTCCCAGGACTTGGAAATATTCAGATTTGGGACACTAGATGTGGGGGTCAGGGGGGCAGAGGCTAAGGGACCATCCATTCAACCCTCTCTGATGACAGGGAGAGACTGAGGGGTTGGGGTGAAGAGACTACTCAGCCTTTCCATGCTACCTGGCTGAAGAGGGGGACAACCTACCTTTCCCACCAAGGACATGCCTGATGCAGAGACTATGCCCAGCTAGGCCAGAGCCTTATTCAGTTGTACTGACAGAAGGGGTACCTCTGCTTATTCATCTGGAAAGTGGATCTGACACCTCTAGGTCAGGGGTTCAGTGAGTCCCCTATGGACCAGGTGTGCCCAGTGCTGAGAGGTCAGTGCTTTGGAAGGGGCTCTCTCCAGAAAGCCCCTGGGTCCTAATGACACCCCACCATGACCTTATACTCACTTATATGCAGTTGTTCTTGGATAGATGATTCCAGCATGGCCAGTTCCCTGAGGAAAGTCCCCAGACTGGGAAAAGTGCCCTGTAGGACAATATGTAGCATCAGGTGTGGAAACTCACCAGACTCTGACTCATAGCCCTCTCCAGACATCCCATTGGGAGCATCTGGGAATCTTCACCACCTCCAAGCCCCAGTGACCCAAATATCACTTGTAGTTGCCTAGAAACTGGGGCTCCCTTGATGCCTTGGAGGCCAGCCCCAACCTGCCTTGCCCTGGCCTCAGGCACACTTACCCTCTTCTGCAGCTGCGTCTGTTGGGCTCTCTTTGACTTCCTCTCCAAGTGGAGATACACTCTTTTCAGGGTTGAGAATGAGGTCAGTGAGTATATCCTACCCTCATTAAATTGACCTTACAGCCTAACCTGGGGCCTTGGACAGGCTGCCCACCTCGACTGACAGAAATGCTGCTGCAACCACCCAGGAGATCTAATTGGAGACGTGAATCTCAGCTCCAACTCTTTCTGGGTATGTGACTTGTTGAGGTGCCTGGCCTCCCTGAACCTGGTGGCTCATCTGTAAAGTGTAGCCAAGAACTGAAACAATGAAGACTCAGGGCTACATCCTGGTGTTGGGGTGCTCTCTGCAGCACTTTCTCCAACTCAGAGCTATGGGAAAGCTTTCCAACATTCCTGTCCTCCCTTAAACCTTTCCCTTATGAAGAAGGTCCCCAAGTTTGTCATCACTCCATATCCAGCTGAGAAGACATTGGCTAAGAGGGCAGCAACTTGCCCATGGCTGCAAAGGGAACTGGAAGGGTCTCTGGCTCCACCATCTCAGTGTCACTCTGTCCAAGATGAAGTCACCTCACTATCAACCACCACTGATCAGATGTCAGTTGACTCACCTCACAGTTTGTAGCCAGGAATGCTGCCAGAAGATCCATGGAAGGAGAGGGAAGCAGTTTCTCTGGAAGCCTGGTTGAGCAGCGTCTCCTGCCTCAACCCCTGGGGTCTCTGCACCACAATCATTGCCCAAGGGCACACAATATGCTGCTCCTACCCCAAATAGCTCCTCAGAAAGTTCCTTCTTCAGAGAACTTTCTCTTGCCCACCGAGGTAGGGGTTTCCTGATGTATCATCTCTGACTGGACAGGTAGGACAGAGGCTTCAGCAGCATTGGGCATTGACATTTTGCTTCCTGTTTTTTGTTTTCCATGTGCTGCCAGGATTCATGAGTATCTCAAGTAATTCTCATAACCATGTGGACATATGTCCCTGCAGACAAGGCCCCCGGATAAGAATCTTCCCCAAGTGAAGTAGACCTGTTAAATCTTCTGGTTCAACATCTGGAAAAGCTCAACTGCTGCCACCACATCTGATGACCAGGGCCTACTGCCTCAATTACTCCACAGCTGTGCATGCCCAAACAATCACTCTTCCTCTTGGTCAGACACAATCTAACTGGAATTTTTCAAAGAAGCGTTCACTGTGAAACCAGGAGCTCCAAAGTCTTCCCTGCTTACACATTTTGCCTCCACTTTATCTGGATCAGCAGGTCCCTGCTCAGTGAAGTGTTCTTCATTGTTTAGAATTCACAAGTGCTGGCCCTTTGAGTCAAAGGAATGGAAAAATTGTGGAATGGAGAAGAGTAAGATAGCATAGCTGTGTGAATTTGGACCCAACGGAACATAAAGGCCTGGATAAGTGATTAAGAAACCAGGTGATTCTGACCTTTCCAGGGTCACAGGGCACTGAGAGGTGAGCTCTCAGGTGACAGAGCTGGCACTCTCCTGCCATGGCACCTGAACAGCTTTTTTTTTTGTTTTTAACCAATTTTTATTTCAATTGGACAAAGTGTTGTGTACTTTATAGCAAACACTTGGAAAGCTCCCATTTGGCTAAACTCTGTACCTGACATAAGGTGACCCACTTATCCTCAGGAAGAACTGCTGTGATCAAGTCACATGGAGACTGAAAGCCCCACTGCGGAGTGGGTTCTGGCCCCAGGAAGCACTGCCTTCCAACAGTGCCCAGGTCACTGAGGTACAATGTCCACTGTTGGAAATGTCCCTGGTCCTATTGGGGCTACTGTGGAGAGATTCAACCCTACATAGAAACTTCCTCCCAGGTCTCCTTCAGGCAGTGGATTGAGTTGCTATGAAGAGCAGAGAGGATTGTGTGGAAGGAAGAGAAGTTCCTGAGGATTTGGCACTCCCGGGGAAGGAGAAAATAACAGAAAGAGGGAGCTGAGATCCCCTCCTGCTCCAATATCACTTCCACTCAGCTGACCTCTCATGTCCTAGAAGATACCAATGCCCAGGAAGCCCTCAAATCACACCTTGGGCCCAGCAGGTGACACTCACAGGAGAAGGACATTAGTTCAACCTAAAGACAGAACATCGGTAGTAAGTGCACTGCTCCTGGAACATACAAGGTAAGGACTGTGCCACTAGACAGGGAGGGTCTGGGGACTGTGGAGGGGATGAGAGCACAGACTCCATTCCTGAGGGCTGATTAAAAGGGAAGAGTGAGATACAGAACAGGGGTGGGGGACCTGCACTTGGGCAGCATATCCTAGCCACCTCTATTCAGTGTGCTTCAACACCTTGGCACTATCTGGGAGCTTCATGCTCTGTTCCCTGAAGTAGGTGGTGATGACACAGTTGACAACATGATTGAACTGGGTGACAGTAGCATGCATGGAGGATGCCAGGTGTTCCTTGCCCTTCTTGTGGTGCTGGAACCAGGTGGAGCCCAGATAATGAGAGTGCACCACCTTCTTGAACAGATCCTTGGGAGGACAGGAGTGTCACCAAGTCATGCAGGACCTACCTGCAGAGTTCAATCCCCAAACCAAGGAAAAGTGTTCTCATTGGCAGCTCTGTAGGCTGAGGGTGTGACTTTAACCAGCTTTTGATACCTCTGTTTGATTCTCTGCTTCCTCAGGTTGCCCAGTACATGTGAGAACCAGCATCCTATGCTAGCAGGGAGGTGAGAGCTGTATCTTCCTCAAGCCGATCCTCATTCCTACCAAGCACTGGACAGGAGCCCCTATGCCTAATGATAACACAGAAAATTCTGCTCTTTGTAATAGTTCCTCTGGTGCCTTTCTCTTCAGAATTCCATCCATTTTTGGGGTTACAACCAAGGGCTTCATTGGGATGTCTACCCTCTCATCCAGTACCCATCAGTGTCTAATATATTTTCATGCTGTAGAGTCCTTTTTGACAGAAGGGTGAGTCATGGACCAGGCTGCACCTCTGAGAGCTCCCTTCTGACTCCCAATGGGCCAGGTCCCCAACAAGCCTTCATTTGTTTATCTCTATGGTTAGGCTCCTATAATCTAACTACCACTCTCAAAAACTGGTGAACATAAGGCCTTTAGAATTAGAAACTTACCATTGTCATCAGGTGGGAGAATGGTGGATCTTTGATTTAGACTTCGGTCATTGGACCCCAGTTCAAGGAATGGCAAGTCAGGGAGAGGAGATTCCAGAGAAGTTCCCGCCAGTTCCACTCTGCTGAGCCCAGCTCTTCACCACATCCATCAGTGTCATCTATTCTGCCACTAACTTGGGATGGACTGTCAGAAAGTGAGACTTCACCTACCTCAGCCTAATCTCCAGGGTCTCTGGTGAAGAGAAGGAAGGCTCTTGAGGTGAAGTTAGGGATGACACAGATTTCAGATCTGGAGGTGTCAGTGGAGGTGGCATTGGAGCTATCTCCAGCTCTGGCACTCTTACTACTAGTAGTGAAGTAACTGGCTCCACTCTGTAGTTGACAATGTCTCAACTTTTGAAGGTGGCAGTGGAGGTACAACTGAACTGACTCCAGCTCTGGATGTGATGAAGTGGATGGCTCCAGATTAGGAGCCATCAATAACTGAACCTCTGGAGGTGGCATCAGAGGTGGCATTGGAGCTTCTGTCAATTTTGTAAATGATGTTACAGCTGGTGATGTCAGAGACTCCAGCTCTGGAGCCAGCAATGATGCAACATCTGGAGGTAGCACTGGAGGTGGTGTCAGAGGTGCCTGCAGCTCTAGAGTAGGCATGATGTCTGGTGCCTTTGATGGAAATGACTCTGGAGGTGGCACTGAAGTTGTTTGTAACCCTGGATCTGACACAGAGCAGGGAAAGGAAGATGATGCAATAACAGAGCTGGCTTTCTATTGGTCTTACCAAATATAGAAATGATTGAACTGTCTGTAGCAGCAGCCCCACCTAAACATACCACCCTCAGGAAGTCTTCCAGATTGCAAGCCCCCAGGTTAGTGGTCTGAGTTACTCTCTACTTCAGGCACAAGGGCAACCTCTGTGGTTTCCTTTTTATGAGACCCAGCCCCATCCCCTTCCTGACAGGCTAATGTGCACTCAGCTCCAGGGCTCCTCATCCTCTGTCTCTGTCTCACCAAGCTGCATGGGCTTCAGCAGATAAAGGAGGACTTGAGCACCACTCTCCAGGGCAGACCCAGGCAGGCTGACCTGCACAAAGTCCTCCAGCTGCTTGAGGCAGAGAAAGACTGGGGGCTCAAAGAAATCCTCTGAGTACTCATCCAGCCAGGTGCACAGGATGCAAGAGATGGTGCTGGGGTCAGGTGAGCAGCAGAGTGATAGGAATGGCCACTGCTGTCACACAGCTCTCTGATGACCACCTTCCTGTGGCAGGGCCCTATGTCAAAGAAGCCAGAACTACTTCTCTGTCTTCCCTGAGTTCCTTCCCACTAGAGCATAACCACCACGAGGACAGGGAGATATTGTCTATTTTTGCTCTGCAAATTGCACAGCACTGGCACACAGGTTGAGCTTCATACGAATTTGACCCATGAGGGACAAGAGCCTGTCCTCCTGCCATTAGCCTTCCCTTGATCCCTTGTGACCCCTCAATCTGTTCATGCACTGAGGTCACACCTCTTCCTCTGTGATCCATTGTTTGGGTATCTTCTTGCCCCTGACACTGACCTCCCAAAGGTCATGGGCACAGCCCACCCCAGTCCCCCAGCAGCCAGGTTTACAGGGAAGGGTTGAGGCAGATTTGGGAGCTTCTATCTCACCACATCTCTAGATCTGGGTCTCTGGCCTGTGGTGAGGTGGAGGGGAAAGCAGATCTGGTGTGGGTCACAGGTTGGCTGTGCACTAGAACACTTCCACAATTCTCTTTGCATCTTGCCCTACTCAGGGAATTGACCCCTGGCCTTTGTTCTCTAGTGGGAATCATGGGAGCCACAGTTCTCCTCCATTCCTATTGCTACAAGCCCCACACTCCCCATCCTGTCTGGAAAGGAGTCTGCACTCCTCAACCACAGCTCACTTACTCTTTCAGACATTCCTGGCATTCTCCAGCCGCATCACCAAAAGTGTGTTTATCTGTGTATCTGGAGGAGACATGAGGGGGTCACCTGTGAATAGCTGGGTGCACCTCTGGTTGATATTATCTAATTGTTGCAGCCTACCTGACTAGAAGGGAAGGGACTTTTCTAGCTTTGTTCATTGAAGTCAGCTAAGAGCTTTAGAAAGTACCTACACATAGGGGACCTTCCTGGATATTTTAGAATGAAGGAGACCTGAGCTGCACCATCCATGAAAAGTAATGGGGCCCCTGGCTACTCTACCAGCTGCCAGTGATCCTGGCTAAGACTGCAAGAAATATGGGCCCCACAGAGATGGAATCTCAAACCTCCTTTCAATGGGAATTCTGGTTTCCAAAGGTCATTTTGAGGCAGAACTTCTTCAGGTGGAGAGGAAATTATTACATGTGGACAAGTCCTCCCAGCTGACCACCCTTTCTGCAGAGCAGGCACAGGAAAGCACCTTCAATGGCTCAGCCCATTTAGTCTGAATGGGGACCCCAGGAGGTTTTTCTTGCTACCACCCCACATTCAGAGGAGCAAACTAAGACTAGAGGCTGCAATGATGGTCCTCAGACATACAGCTGGTGGGTGGCAGAGCCATCACTGTGGAAGGGCAGGCACTCACCTTATACACAGCTGACCCAGCATCTGTTTGATGGACTTGAGGGCCTGGTAATTGGTCAGGAAGATGTTTATGTAGACTAGGTAAACCTCCAAGATGGCAGGCATCAGAAGCTCCACAAGCTTCTCCTAAGTGCCCATCTTTTCAGTGTGCACATGGCTGTTCCAGACCCTCTTCCATGCTAACTTGTTTCCATATTGGGAAGGGGAAGAGCAGGAGGACATGGTCAGCAGTTGCCCCATGAACCCTAGGAGTATGGGGAGTGCAGACCTGCATTGCCCAAGCCTTCTGTGCCTGGAGGCAAGAAGTGGGACAGGAGTGCCTCTAGCAGAAAAAGTTCCCTGCCTCAAAAGTCAAACTGATATTTGGGAAAAATTAAATTATTAGATCCTTCCCATCATTCTGGTAGCTGAGGAGCAATAGGACCTCCCTGTTTCACTGCATGGAAATACCATGATGCCCATGAGTCCTCACAAATCATCCCTTCTGCAGATAAGGATTCCTCAAGTGACTGCTCAGGGTCTCCCAGATCAGAACTCAGAACCATTAGTGTTGGAGCCAAGCGATATTCCCTCAGTCCTATATGAGGCATGGTCTTTTCCAAACCTGGAGGGAAATGGTCTGCTCATATCTCATCCTCCCCAACTTGGAGGAAGTACACAGAGAAGTCAGATTATGTGAACATCTTTGATTTTCAAGAAACACACTGATTTTTCTGCCTTTTGCATTAAAGGGACTTCTGAGAATTTGCAGCCATTGTGATCCCTGCTCTAGCAAACCAGCAAATGCCAGTTTACAGGTCAGAGAAAGACCCCCATAGGGCACAGGATCTGAACAGAAGACTCAGAGAAGAGCAAACCCAAATGGCTGGTTGGTGGGGCTCCACCTCTTGTGGGACAACTGTAATTCAAAGAACCCAAGCAGTGCCATTTCCCTCTGACACCAGATTGAAAGATAATGTTAGCCAGGCCTGAGGAATGCTGGGAACTGAACCACTGTAGTCTTTTGGAAGTTCTATGGCTCAAGCAGTTAAATTTCCCTCACTATATGTGTGACCCAGCCATCACATTCCTGGCACTCTATCCTGGCAGGCAGGGAGGAGGAACAGGTCATCAGGACACATGTAAGATGTTTCCTGCAGCATTGCAGAAATTGCCTCTGAAAGGAATACCTTCAAGATCTGAGAGTAGAGAGAGGTTGAACTGCTGCTATATGCAGCCTCCTTCTGGAATATTATTCAGCTGAATGAGGCCAGGATTCCTGGCCTGCAAATTTCAAGGAGGTGTATTATGTGAAACCCTTTATATCATAAAGTGAGCCCCTTTTCTTAAGAGTCAAAACCACCCTTGAGACATGAAAATCTGTATGGCTTAGAGAAAGTATGAAGGACATGCCATTCAAGTGCTCCAGGGGACACCTGGGTTCAGGGAGTTACAATAAAAAGGAACAAAATGCAAAAGTAACCTTGGCTTCAGTGACATTTAAAATATTGGCAGAGAAGCAGTAAGATGGCATCAGTTTAACTGAGCACTCAGTATCTTTCTCACAAAAAATGGCTGAGTGGGGGGTGAGATCCTCTCTCGGTGAGCTGCTTTGGGAACCCACAGAGTGGAGGGCTTCAAGGCATCCATCTGCAGGGAGCTGGATGGAGAGATAAATTGCTCAAGGAAAAACCATGAGTTTCTGATGTCTGTGGCTGGAAACTGCAAACAGCTAAGCCCCACCATCAAGGTGAAAAGCTGCTGTGAACCCCCACTCCTGTTGCTGGCTACCCAGTGGAAGAGAAAGTTCTCTGAGAGATGGAGGATTCTGGTGAAGGGTGGAAAGGGGTTACCTTTCTGTGGGTTTGGTTGCTTGGACTCCCTTTGAGCTTTGGGGAGCATACCAACCAGCTCAACATGGCACCAGGAAGAGAGGAGAGGTGAATCTGCTCAGGCAACCTGATTTACCTAACTGCCCTGGGATAGAGAAGTTTGCCCTGGGAGACAGCAGAGTCAGGCAATTGATCAGTCCCATGCTGAAAACTATCAAAATTTCAACTCCCCTAAGGGAAGCAGGCAGTAGCACTGCTGCTTAGTAAGCATTCAAGAACTTATTTAGGGTCCCCTGGGAGGAGGGGTTGACTGGAAGAGTGCTGGGTGTCATTTTTCTGCAGTTAGTTCACTCCCCAGTGTTCAATTTCAATTTCAAAAGGTAACTCAACCTGACCAGGAGAGTTGAGGGGGGATCCACTCACAGCTATTGCATCCTGCTGCCCTGGGAAAAAAAGCAATAAGAATAGAAAGGGTGAAGGGACAGACTCCAAAGCAGCAGGAATCAACCTCAACTACAAATAGTCAAACCTGCCTGAGGGAAAGTGACTGGATAGCTTTTTGAAGAGCTAACTGACCCAACAAGAAAATTTAGCTCAGAGGAGGAGTTTCTGACTTGAATATAGGAGAGCCCTAGTTTGAGTCCCAGCTCCTATTAGAGCAGTGATCCATCAGGATATCAAACATCCAGCTGATACTTTAGGACAGGGAAAACATACACATTATTTTTGTATTAGCTTCTCTGTGTCTCTGATTCTTCCTAAAAAAGAGATTACTTTTTTTAAAAAATTAACTTAATTTACTCTCTAAAATGCACTTCAAAACTTGCAGAAGCCAAGTTGCAGGGTAATTGATTGATGAACACCAGCAGCCTGAGAAGCTCCTAAGGGGCCTAAGATGGGAGGCTGTTTTCCTTAGATTTGTTTGACTGCTTGCTTGTGTGTTTTTTTTTTCTTCTTGTTTTTCTTTCCTCTTTCTCCCCACCACTTTAAAAAAAAATTAAGTGCTGCTGCCTTGTTTCATGTTTGTTATATTTCTTTTTCCTTGATTTCCCCTTTTCTGTGTATACTGGTTTTGTCTACCAAACTCTATTTCTTTTCCTTCCTTCATCTTTCTATCTTCCACTGTCTGTTGTTGTTCTTACATTCCACCTCTCTTTATTTCTCAATTTTTTTGGTTTTTATTTCTATCCCATCTATTTGGTTTTCTTTCTTTAACTTTTTCCTTTTCTCCTCTTCTTTCCTCCTTCCCTCTCTCCTCAGCATTCTGGCCTATTAATTCATTCTATATATTTTTCTCTATTA
This sequence comes from Cabassous unicinctus, assembly GCA_029593785.1. NCBI lineage: Eukaryota > Metazoa > Chordata > Mammalia > Cingulata > Chlamyphoridae > Cabassous > Cabassous unicinctus. The sequence continues at coordinate 39,090 of JAQZBX010007974.1, read as the reverse complement.
GGTTATTCATTTCATTCCTGATACTCCACTTTTTTATTCCCATTACTTTATACTGCTTACATGAGTTAAATATTCATTTTCCTAGGTCTTATATGGTTCCTCTACTAACTTTTACTATTATTATTAATATTATCATTTTTCTTTTCTTACCTCTTTCACTTTACCAGGTTCTAATCTTTTTCCTTCAACAGAAAATAGACAACAGAAAGGAAACAGTATAAGAAGAACAAAGTGTCAAGGAGAAAAGTTAACACACACACAAATGCAACTAAATAAAACTGTAGAAAAGAGAGAGAAGCTAATCAAATGAATAAAACCATTAAGATAAAAAGATGACCAAACAGCAAGAAACAATTACAAACCATACCAAGAAAAAGGAATACATGGCCCAGTCCAATGAACAAAGTAAAAACCAGGAAGAGATGCACAACCTCAAACAACTAATGAAAGCTGTCCAAACAAATATCATGGAGCAACATAATGAAGTGAAGGAAAAGATTAAGGATATTAAGAAAAAACTGGGAAAACATGCTGAAGAAATTGCAAACATAAATAAAATGATAATGGATATGATGGTGATGAATGCAACAAAGCAAGAGATCAAAAATACACTGGAATACATAACAGCAGATTTGAACAGGCGGAGAAAAGAATTAGTGATGTGGAAGACATCTGAAATGAAACAGATAGTAGAACAGATAGATTAAAAGATAGAAAAAATCCAGCAGGGACTTAGGGATTTGAATGATAACAGAAAATGCACAAACATATGCATTACAGGCATCCCAGAGGGAGAAGAGAAAGGAAAAGGAACAGAAGGTGTGTTGGAGGAAATAATGGTTGAACAATTCCCAACCCTATTGAGGGAGATGGATGTACATATCCAGGAAGTGCAGCACACCCCACACAGTATAAGTCCATACAGGCCTACTCCAAAACAAATTCTTGTCAAACTGTCCAATGCTCTAGGAAAAGAGAAAATACTGAAGCCAGCAAGAGAAAAGACAACCATCATATGCAAGGGAAGCACAATAAGATTACGTGCTGATTTCTCATCTGAAACCATAGAGAAAAGAAGACAGTGGTATGACATAGTCAAATCACTAAAAGAAAAGAAAAAACTTCCAGCCATGAATTCTCTATCCAGCAAAACTGGCTTTCAAAAATGATGGAGATTTCAAAATATTCACATATAAACAAAATTAAGAGAGTATGCAAATAAGAAACCTGCACTTCAAGAGATACTAAAGGAAGTACTACAAGTTGAAAGGAAAACACAAGGGAGAGAGAGTTGGAGGAGAGTTTAAAAACAGCTAAAAAGACAAACACAGAAACAAAACAACAAATGACATACATTAACCCAAAGAAAATATGGCTTAAGTAAGAAATTCATTGTGAGTAATAATAATGAATGCTAATGGATTAAATTCACCACTCAAGAGACACAGATGGTCAGAATAGGTAAGGAAATATGATCCACCTATATGCTGTCCACAAGAAACCCACCATCGACCCAGAGATTCAAGGAGGATAAAAGTGAATGGCTGGAAAACAATTATACAAGCTAATAATAGCCAAAAAAGGGGAGAAGTAGCTATTCTAATATCAGACAAAATAGACTTTAAATGCAAAATTATTGTAAGAGACAAAAATGGACACTATATATTAGTAAAAGGGGTAATCTCAAGAAGAGAGAACAATCATAAACATTGATGCACCTAATCAGGGTGCCTTAAAATACATGAGGCAAACTCTGGAAAAACTAAGTGGAGAAATAAATGTCTCTACAATTATGGTGGGGGAATTTAATACACCATTATCATCATTAGACAGACCATCTAGACAGAAAATCAATAAAGAAAGAAAGACTCTGAACAATACATTAGAGGACCTGGACTTAATAGATATATACAGAACACTACACTCAAATGCAGCAGGATTTACATTCTTCTCGAGTGCACATGGATCATATTCCAAGATAGACCACATACTACACCACAGAACAACTCTCAATGAATTCAGAAAGATTGAGATTATACAAAGTAATTTCTCTGACCACAATGGAATGAAATTGGAAATCACTAAGGCCAGAGAATCAAATTAGACACAAAGATATGGAAGTTAAACAACACACTCTTAGACAAACAGTGGATCAAGGAGTAAATTTCAAAAGAAACCAGTAAGTACCTTGAAATTAATGAAAATTACAACACAACATATCAAAACCTATGGGATTCAGCGAAAGCTGTCCTGAGAGGGAAGTTCATAGCCATAAATGTATATAATAAAAAAGAAGAAAGAGCTAAATTGAAGAACTAACTACACACTTGGAGGAATTGGAAAAACAACCACCAACTAAAACTAAAGGAAGTAGAAAGAAGGAAATAACAAAGATTAGAGCAGAAATAAATGAAATAGAGAATAAGAAAGCACTAGAAAAAATAAACAAAACCAAAAGCTGGTTCTTTGAGAAGATCAATAAAATTGACAAACCCTTAGGCAGACTAACAAAGAAAAAGAGAGAAGAGATGCAAATACACAAAATAAGGAATGAACAAGGGGATATCACTACTGACACCACAGAAATAAAGATTATCGTAAGGGGATACTTTGAAAAATTATATGCCAACAAGAATGATAATTTAGAGGAAATGGACAAGTTTCTAGAAACTCACTAAAAACCTTCATTGATGAAAGAAGAAATTGATGAACTCAACAGTCCAATTACATGTAAAGAGATAGACTTAGTCATCAAAAACCTCCCAGCTAAGAAGAGCCCAGGACCAGATGGCTTCACAGCTGAATTCTACAAAACATTCCAGAAGCAGCTAACACCAATTCTGCTTAATCTCTTCCAAAAATAGAAGTAGAAGGAATATTGCCTAACTCATTCTATGATGCCAACATTACCCTAATACCAAAACCAAACAAAGATATCACAAGAAAGGAAAATGACAGACTAATTTCTCTAATGAACCTAGATGCTAAAATCCTCAACAAAATACTTGCTAATCGCATTCAACACCATATCAAAAGGATTATACACCATGACTGAGTGGGTTTCATCCCGGGTATGCAAGGATGGATCAATATAAGAAAATCAATCAATGAAATACACCACATAAGCAGATTGAAAGAAAAAAAATCACATGATCATCTCTATAGATGCAGAAAAAGCATTTGACAGAGGGTCTCCTGAGGGCTCTGAAGACACCCAGGTCCTATATGGGGGATGATAGCTCCAGAGATTGATGCTCTATCAGTGGGTTCTACTTTGGAATCTGTGCTCCTGAGAGTGACAGAGCTGGACTCAAATAAGTCCTCCTTACACATGACTCACCAGTCCCTTCTATTCATAGCTATATGTGATGCTGGAGTTTGTAGGTGCACTTCCAGAGACTGCAGGTTTGGCCTGCCCATGTACCAGCTGTGCATGGAATCTTAGTGGAGCTGCAACTCCTCCTCTACAGCTGAATGGACTCACCCAAGTTACCTGGTGAGTAGATGATGATACACAGCATTCATCCCAGAGAATGGAGAGAGCCTGCAGCTGCAGGCAGGATAACCCCATCCATCAAATCCATGGGATATGGGCCCCCTCTCACTCGGAGGTGGAGTGGACATCACCATCACAAACTCCTCAGGATAGGGGAAAGAGCTATGGACTAGAGTGGACTTAATGGTATTCCATTGTAGACATATTGTGATTCAAGAAATTGAAGAAATTACAAGAGCAAGTAGGAGCCAGTGGCCACTGGATGCTTTTGGGGCATGGAAGGGAAAGGCATTTGTAATACAGGGGCCTCTTCAGAACTTGGGAATTTTCCTAATGACATTACAATGACAGATATAGGCCATTTTACATCAGCGTATACCATGGATAACTGTGTGGGAAAGAGTGTGGTCTACAATGTGAAATATGGTCCATGCTTAGTGGCAAAGCCCCAGGATGTGTATATCCATTGCAGGTGATATGCCACACTAATGAAAAATGTTTATATGGGATGTTATGGAAGGTGTGGGTGGTGGGGAACATGGGAATCCTTGTAATTTTTGTATAACATTTATGTAATCTAAGCATCTTTAAAACATAAAAAGAAGTACCACAGAAATGCAAAATATCAACAATAGCAGACTATATGTGAACATCGTAATTTTCCAAGAATTATCTGTAATCCTGTAATGTTTCTAATGTAAAAACAATATTCCAAAATGTTATACTGACAGAAAAAATAAACTCCTTTAAAAAAAAAGAAAATCAATCAATGTAATACACCACATAAACAGATTGAAAGAAAAGAAATCACATGATCATCTCTATAGATGCAGAAAAGCATTCGAGAAAATACAGTACTCTTTCCTGATAAAAGCACTTCAAAAGAATGAACAGAAGGAAACTTTTTGAATATGATAAAGGGTATATATGAAAAACCCAAAGCTAACATCATCTTCAATAGTGAAATCCTAAAAGACTTCCCTCTGAGATCAGGAACAAGACAAGGATGCCCATTATCACCACCCTATTTAACATTGTGTTTAAAGTACTTGCTCAAGCACTGACACAAGAAAAAGATATAAAAACATTCAAACTGGGAAAGAAGAAGTCAAAATTTCATTATTTGCAAATGACAGGATCCTATGCATAGAAAGCCCTGAGAAATGTACAAAAACTCTTCTAGAACTTAAAAAGGAGTTCAGTGATGTTGCAGGCTATAAGATCAATGCTCAAAAACCAGTAGTATTTCTGTACACCAATAACGAGCAATCTGAGGAGGAAATCAAGAAAAAAAAATATCATTTACAATAGTAACTAAAAGAATCAAATACCTAAGAATAAATTTAACTAAAGATCTAAAGGACTTATATACAGAAAACTACACAACACTGTTAAAGGAAATCAAAGAAGACTTAAATAAATGGAAGAATATTCCCTGTTCATGGATAGGAAGACTAAACATCATCAAGATGTCAATCATAACCAAACTAAACTACAGATTTAATGCAATCCCAATAAGAATCAACACTGTATTTTTTAAGGAACTGGAAAAACTAACTGCACAATATATTTGAAAAGATAATAGGCCCTGAATTGCCAAAGACATATTGAAAAAGAAAAAGAAGTTGGAGGTATCACATTACCTAACTTTAAAACATACTACAAAACTACAGTGCTCAAAACTGCATGGTATTGGCACAAGGATAGACATACTGACCAATGGAACTGAATTGAGAGTATGATATAGATCCTCGCATATCCAGTCATCTGATATTCGACAAGGCCACCAAGTCCACTCAGTTGGGAAAGAATGGCATCTTTAAAAAGTGGTGCTTGGAGAACTGGATATCTATATCCAAAGGAATGAGAGAGGAATACCATCTCACACCTTATACAAAAAGCAACTCAAGATGGATCAAAGATCTAAATTTAAGAGCCAAAACCATAAAGACCTTGGAAGGTGTAGGGAAGTATCTACAGGACCTTGTAATAGGAAATGTTTTCATGAACTTCACACTCAAAGCACGAGCAGGAAGAGAAAAAATAGATAAATGGGATCTCCTCAAAATTAAAAAACTTCTGCACCTCTAAGGACATTATAAACAAAATAAAAAGGCAGCCTACTCAATGGGAGAAAATATTTGGCAACCATATATCTGATAAGATCCTAATATCCTGTATGTATAAAGAAATCCTATACCTTGAAAATAAAAAGACAAAAAACCCATTTAAAAAATGGGTGAGTGACCTGAAAAGACACTTCTCCAAGGAAGAAATACAAATGGCTAAAAAGCACATGAAAAAATGCTCGACATCGCTAGTTATTAGGGAAATGCAAATGAAAACTACAATGAGATACCATCTTACACCCATCAGAATGGCAGCTATTAATAAAACAGCAGACTGTAAGTGTTGGAGAGGATGTGGAGGAACAGGAACCCTCATGCACTGCTGGTGGGATTGTGAAATGATCCAGTCACTGTGGAGGACACTTTGGCGGTTCCTCTGAAAAGTAAAAATAGATCCTCCGTTTGATCCAGTGATTCCACTTTTGGGTATATACCGAGAAGAATTGAAAGCAAAGAGACAAACAGATATATGAACACAGTGTTCATAGCAGCATTATTCACAAGTGCCAAAAGTTGGAATCAGCCCCGGTGCCCATCAACAGATGAATGGATAAACAAAATGTGGTCCATACATACAATGGAATATTACTCAGCTGTAAGAAGGAATAATGTGCTGACACATATAATAATATGGATGAATCTTGAAGACCTTATGTTGAGTGAAGCAGGCCAGGCATTGAAGGATGAACTGCATATGACCTCACTGATTTGAATTTGAGGAAAGTGAGCAGTCTCTGAGAACAAGTGTCTGAAAAATACGTTAACAAGGGAGAGAAAGAGAAGAGAAGGTTGTAAGCTATCACCCATATGGACATAATCTATGGTAAAGTGATAGAGTATAGTTGCATATTGAAGGATAGGACAGGTGGGTAGTGATATTACAGGGTTTGGTGGTGCAGGGTTGACAGGAGGGTAGATTAGGAAGGGCGGGTTAGAATACCCAGGATACTAGGGGGAGAGATGTGAGGGGGACTAGGTGAACATTTGATTTATGGATGTGATCTTGAAATTGTGGGAGTGGGAATGCTCTTATAGCAATATGACAAGGTAGTGTCACTGGTTTAGGTTGTAGGTTGGGGGGTCATTCAGGAAGGGGTGCATCTGGAGTAGACTTCTGGGGAGTGTGTGAGTGTTCATCCTGTCTTGATGTGTTGTGTTGGGGAGTGGAGTCCTACACAGTGAGTGGGAAGGAGATGAACCCCCATCTTTGGGAGAACTGATTCACCCAGAAACAGACACATGGGTGTCTCTTAGGCGAAAGGGTGGATCCTAGTAGGAGAGGATAATCAGCATGCCAAGACCTCTAGTTGCATGTAAATATATATCTTGTCATTCAACCAGTCAAGGCAGGGGAGTGTCATGTGCCCCAGGGGAATGGGGAGGAATTAACAGAAAAGATCAAACAGGGGGTATTTAGTGGTCAGGGGAAATGTTTTTCATTACCTTACAGTAATGGACACAGGACATGGTAAATATCATTAAAATTATTATACTGTACCATCTAAATTGTAAACTATATTGTAAACCATTGACAATGTTTAGTAGCTATGTTTCACTATCTGTATAACAGTTATAACAATGCTATCATCCACACACAAAAAAAGGTTTTAATATGGGGTGAGGAAAGGGGAAGGAGGTTAGGTATATGAGAGTCTCTAGCATTCTGTGTGTGACTTTGCTGTGACCTAAAACTTCTTTGAAAATTAAATGAAAATTCGAGAGACACTGGGGAATGAGAGGGGGAAACTGTCACGGTACAGATTGGACACCCGATAATGCAGGGATAAAAGGAACATAATAATAATAAATCTTTGAATTCTTTATTTTTTCAATTTTTAAACAATTTTTCCCAGTTTTTGAATGTTCCAATCCTTTAACTTTATTTTATTTTTAGTTTTTTTTTTCTGAAATTCTATGTATTTTATCTATTACATTTAAGCTTTATCATTATTATTTCATTTTCCTATTAATTGTATTTGGCTATTATGTGGGCATCATCTTCAAGGAAGGTTTGGATGACAGAAGGGTTACAACAGGGACAGCAGAGGATCATTGGTGGGGCCTGTCTGGGATGGGTGTTTCATGGGAGAAAGTTCACCTGAATACACATATAAGACATATAAAATTGTTCAAATGATCAAGGGGTGGGGCATGGTCACAGTGGGTAGATAATCACTCAATAAATAAGGGAATACTAAATTCCCAGCCTGGAGAGCACTGCCACATTCTCCAAGGGAGCAGCAACAGTCCCCCAAGTGCACGGGCAGTGTCTGGCAAAGGAGGATTATCCACTGTTGGGTTCTTGTTATTGATGACTACTCTTATGAGTCTTTGCTCCTGTAATTGAAACTCAGCCTACTGTTATGGGGTGCCTAAGGGTTGCCAACTGAGAGCCTCCTTGTTGCTCAAATGTGGCCTCTCGCTAAGCCAAACTCAGCATATGAATGCATAACCTTCCCCGCAGTGTGGAAGAAGACTCCAAGGGATGAGCCTCCCTGGCAATGAGGGATTAATACCAAGTGCCAACTGGCAATATGACTGGAAAAAAGACCTTGAATAACGGGGGAAAATGTAAAGAGAAATGAGTTCATGTAGCTAAGAGACTTCAAAGAGAGTCCATAGGTCATCCCAGAGGTAATGCTTACACACACCTCAGTAGGATCTCATAGAACACCAAAGTGGATATCACCCTACACAGAGGGGATCCTGAGGGCTCTGAAGACACTCTGGTCCTATATAAGGGGTGATAACTCAAGAGATTGATGCCTTAACAGTGGGCTCTACTTTGGAATCTGTGCTCCTGAGAGTGACAGTGTTGGACTCAATTAAGTCCTCCCTACACATGGTCCATCAGTCCCTTCTATTCAACCTATAGGTGGTGCTGGAGTTTGTAAATGTACTTCCAGAGACTGGAGCCTTTGTCCTGCCCATGTGCCAGCTGTGTCTGGAATCTCAGTCGAGCTGCAACTCTTACTTTACAGCTCAGTGGACTCACCCAAGTAACCTGGCGAGGAAACAATGATGGACAATGGCCATCCCAGGAAATAGAGAGAGTCTGCAGGTGCAGGCAGGATAGTGCCATCCATCTTATCCTTGGGATATAAACCCCCTCTCATTTGGAGGTGGAGTGGACAACACCTTCCCAGATTCCTCAGGATTGGGCAAGAGCTATGGACTAGAGTGGACTTAATGGTATTCTGTTGTAGACATATTGTGATCAAGCAATTACAACAGTGCAGTGGAGTCAGTGGATACTAGACACTTTCAGGCAGGGAAGGGAAAAGTACTTGTAATACAGGGGCTTTTTCAGGACTTAGGAATTATCCTGAGTGACAGTACAATGACAGATATAGGCCATTTTATATCAGCATATAACATGCAGAACTGTGTGGGAGAGAGTGTGTTCTACAACGTGAACTATGGTCCATGCTTAGTGGCAAAGCCCCAGTATGTGTATATCCATTGCAGGTGATGTGCCACCCTAATGAAAGATGTTTATGTGGGATGTTATGGGAGGTGTGGGTGGTGGAGAACATAGGAATCCCTGTTATTTTTTGTATCATTTACATAATCTGAGCATCATTTAAAATAAAAAAAAAGTATAATACAAAATACAGCCTTACAGTAAAAACTGAAAATAAATAAAACAAAACAAAACAAAACCTTAATGCAGCAACAATTCACGTACAAAATCATTTCATAGGCAGTTTAAAGAAATAGTTTGTCTTCAGGCAAAATCCTGTCTGCTCTAGACCTCTGAAACTTACAAAACCATTTAACTGCTTCCAATAAACAAATGGACAAAGAATAACCATTTTCATTATCATAAGGAGAAATTGGGATATTAAACATGACTCATGGATCCTTTACAGTTCAGTAAACCTGCAGGACATCCTCTACTCGATTTCAAAGGTCATTCTTAGATGATGATTTATTACCCTTGGGTCCACATGGTGACCCACCCTTTCCACAGGCTTCCCCAATGGCCATTTTCTTGGTTCCATCCTCATCAAACATCTGGGTGTTGACCAAGCTCTGGACCTCACCCTCCAGGAGTGTTGGGATGATTGCCACAACTTACCCAATCCTTGGGTTAGAGTCTTTGCCCCCCTTGTACAGTGAGGTGAAGACAACATTCCTCCTAACCTTTGGCATACAGGTTCAACCCTCTCAGAGCAACGAATTGACCACCTGGCCTTCCCTAACCTTTGGCATACAGGTTCAAACCTCTCAGAGCAATGGTTTGACCACCTGGCCTTTTCTAATCCATGGGGGACAGGTGAATCCCTCTCAGACCTATGGGGTGCTGACCTTAACCACCCTTATCTTTGAGGAATGTGTTCCACCCTACATCTACCCTGGAACAGCAAAACTCTTCCTGAACATTGGGTGGGGATATCCACCCTCTTCAAGTCCTGGAACAAACTCACCTTCTCTGTAAACATGGTTGGGGCTCCTTTCTTGGCACAAGGAGATGTATTAATTCCAGTTCTCTGGTTCCCTGGTTTTCTTCTTAAAGCTGTCTCTCTTTCAATCTCTCCTTTCCATTTCCTTTTTTGTCCAAGCTGACAGTGGTTTTGTTCATATAGCACTCTCAAAAATGTTTTGGTTTAGCATGCAAGAAGCAGGGGTCCAAACCAAGAGACAGTAAGAGTTTACACAAGTCTTTCCTAGATAACTGAATCTTCAATTCTGATTTACAAGTTCCAAGTTTAGTAAAGTCTTCAAATGGGGCATTTTCATCTGGGAATTTGATTTCCAGAAACTTGGAAGTTCCAGAATCCGTTTCTGTTTTCTTTGTGCCCAAAAGTTCAGTCCTTAGTGTATTTCGCTCATCTAGTATTTTGCTATAAGCTGTAAGGAGAAGCCAAGCCACATTCTCTGAGTTTACCTTGGAAATTTCTTCAGCTAAATGCTCCGGTTTGCCATTTTCAAATTCTGTCTTCCATGTAACACCAGGAGTTAATCTTGCTAAGATCTCTGCAACTTTAAAACATGGATCGCCTTTCCTCCAGTTTCCAATAATAGCTTCATCATTTACTTCTAAGGCATCATAGAAAACCTCTTTAGCATCCATATTACTATTAACAGTCTCTTCACAGTGATAGAGGCCTTTTCCATCAAGCATTTCACAGTTTCTCCAAAAAATTCCCCTTACCCCTTTATAAAGCCGTTCCAACATTTTGGTAATTGTGAAAGTACTTCCCCACTCCTCGGTACCAAATTCTGTATTAGTCATCCAAAGGGGCGCTAATGCAAAATTCCAGAAATGGGTTGGTCTTTACAAAGGGCATTTATTTTCGGTAGAAGTCCACATTTACCAGGCCATAAAGCAAAAGTTTCTTCTCTCACAAAGTCCATTGCCACCTGTTGGAACAAGACAGCTGCCGATATTTGCCAGGGTTCAGGTTTCTTGTGTTCCTCTCTTCCCGGGGCTGCCTTTCTCTCTGGGCTTAGCTCCTCTGTTTCCTCCACAAGGCCAGCTGTAGACTTTCAGGCAAATGGCTTGCTTCTCTCCTTCTGGGGCCTTCTCTCCAACATCAAAACTCCAATATCAAAACTGCTGCAACTCTGTTCTTTGTGATGCCTTTTATATTTTCTTCCCCACCCACCAAGGGGTGGGGCTCAATGCCCTACTGAGGTAGCCCAGTCAACACCCTAATCATAACTTAATCATGCCCAGATTAACAGATCTGTTTTTAAGCATGGGCCAATATTTTTGGAATTCATAATTACATCAAATTGCCCAACTGCTACACCTAGGAATAAATTTAACCAAAGATGTTAATGACTAATATGCAGAAAAATACACAACACTGTTAAAGGAAATCAAAGAAAACTTAAATAAATTGACAAATATTCCCTGTTTCATGGATAGAAAGAGTAAACATTATTAAGATGTCTATCCTAGCAAAACTAATCTACAGATTTAATGTAATCAGTACATTTTTTACTGAACTGGAAAAACAACCTATGGAATTTATTTGGAAGCGCAAGAGGCCCCAAATAGCTATAGACATATTGAAAAAGAAAAATGAAATTGGAAGAATCACACTACCTGACTTTAAAACATACTACAAACTTACAGTGGTCAAAAGTGCATGGTATTGGCATAAGGGTAGACATACCAACCAATGGAACCAAATTGAGAGTTCTGATATAGATCATCACATATATCATCATCTGATATTTGACAAGTCCACCAAGCCCACACAACTGGGAGAGAAAGGCCTCTTCAACAAATGGTGCTTGGAGACCTGATTACAAATGGTGCTTGGAGACCTGATTATTCATATACAAAAGAAGGAGAGCAGAACACCATTTCACATATTATATACAAAAATCAACTTAAGATGGATCAAAGATGTAAATATAAGAGCCAAGACCATAAAGACTTTGGAAGATAATGAAGGGAAGCATCTACAGGACCTTGTAATAGGAAGCATGAGGAGTGAGAAAAAAAAATAGATGGGACCTCCTGAAAGTTAAAACCTTTTGCACCTCAAAGGAATTTGTCAAGAAAGTGAAAAGGCAGCCTATTCAATGGGAGAAAATATTGTGCAACCATATATCTGACAGGAGCCTAATATCCTGCATATATAAAGAAATCATACACCTCAAAAATAAAAAGACAAACATCCCATTTAAAAATAGGCAAGTGATATGAATAGACACTTCTCCAAAGAAGAAATGCAAATGGCTAAAAAGCACACAAAAAGATGCTCATCACTAGCTATTAGGGAAATGCAAATCAAAACTACAATGAGATACTATCTTACACCCATTAGACTGGCTGCCTTTAAAAAAAAACAAAACAAAACAGAGGCCTGTGAAGGTTGGAGAGGATGTGGAGAAATAGGAACCCTCATCTCCTGCTGGTGGGAATGTAAAATTGTCCAGCCATTGTGGAGGACGGTTTTGTGGTTCCAAAAATCTACCTATAGATCTGTTATATGATCCATCAATTCCACTGCTGGGTATATACCCAGAAGAAGTGAAAGCAAGGACATGAACAGGTATATGCACACCAAAGTTCATAGCGACATTATTCACTATTGCCAAAAGTTGGAATCAACCCAAGTGCCCATCAACAGATGAATGGATAAACAAAATGTAGTATATACATATAATGAAATATTACTCAGGTGTAAGAAGGTATGCAGTACTAACACATGGGATAACATGGATGATTCTTGAGGACCTTATGTTGAGTGAAACAAGCCAGGCATTGAGGGACAAATATTATATGACTTCTTTGATATGAATTAAGCAAATTGAGCAGACTGAGAGTGCTAGAGTCTGGAAGAGAGGTTTACAGGAAATAGAAAGGGAGAAGGTTTTGAGCCAAAGCCCATATGGGTGAAATCTATGATAAGGTGGAAGTGAGTAGTTGTGAGGTGAAAGAACAAGACAGTGGTGTAGTGATACTATTGGGTTTGGTGATACAAATTTGACAGGGTGGTAGGGTGGGAAGGATGTTTTGGAAGGTCCATGGAACTTGGGAGAAATTTGGGGGAAGGAGTAGATGAACCATGGTGATTGGTGGGTACATGGATGAAACTACAATATTGAAAAAGCTTTTTTGGCAATATGACAAGGAAGGGTTATTGGCTTAGGGTATTGGATGGGGGTCATTTGGGACTAGGCACACCTGGGTCAGTCTTCTAGAGAATGTGCGAGGGATCATTTTGTCATAGTGTGTTTTATCAGTGGGTGGAGACCCACACAATGAGTGGGAAGGAGTTGGCCTCCCATTTTGGGGAGACTCAATATGTTCTCAAACAGAGGGAATGGTGTCTCTTGACCCCTCCCTTAATAGATTCCTAATAGGAGAGTACAGACAAATGTGTCAAGCCCTCAGCATTATGGCAAATATTTATGAATTTTGTCCTTCAATGAGTGAAGCCTGATGGTCTCCAAGGGCCCCGAGGAGAGGGTTATGTAGGAATAGAAAAGATGGAAGAGGGGGTATTTAGGGGGCAATGGAAGTGTTCTGCATTATCTTGCAATGATGGATACAGGTCATGTTAAATTTCATCAAAAATTAATAAAAGTTTAAGGTCTAAAATGTAACCATAATGCAAACCATTGACCATGGTTAGTAGCTATGTTTCAATACTATTACATCAGTTGTAACAAATGTACCAGCCACATTTAAAAAGGTTATTAATATGGGAAGGGGGAAAAGGGGGAGGATGTTGGGTATATGGCAATCCTCTATATTCTGTATGTAACCTTACTGTGACATAAATCTTCTTTCAAGACTATACAAAAAAAATGGAATAAGAAATAGAAGAAAATGCCATTGTACATACAGGACAACTGATATTACAGTGATGAAAGGAAAAACATCAAAAAATATTTTATTTTTTTAATGTTTTTCATTTTTTAAATAACCCAGTCTGTTTTACTATATTTTAGTTTTAGTTTGTCTAAAATTTTATGTATTTTATTTATGTTTAAACCTAATATTGTTATTTCATTTTCCTATTAATCAAATTTGGTAATGTTATTGGCTTCATTTTTGAAGGTTTTGGATCACAAATGGGTTGCAACTATTGCAAGGGAGGATCAGTCGGGTGGGGTGTCAGTGAAGTGGAATAAATGGGAGGAAGTTCACTTTGGCATACATATAAAGTATATAAATATGTTCAAATGTTCATGGAACATTGCCACAGTGGGTGGAGATTCACACAATTGAAAGATTATTGAATTCCTATTCTTGGGAGCTCTGCCACATCCTCTAATGGAACAGCAACAATCTTGCAAGTTCAGGGGAAATGACTAATGAAGAAGGATTGTCCATTGATGGGCCCTTGATGTTGATGATTATGATTGTGAGCCTTTTGCTCTTGAATTTGCAACTTAGCCTTGTGTTGGAGAGTGCCTCAAGAGTTTCCCCCTGAGAGCCTCCTTGTTGCTCAAATGTGGTCTCTTTCTAAGCCAAACTCAACATATAAATGCATTACGTTCTCCCCAGAATGGGGCATGACTCCTGGGGTTGAACCTCCCTGGCATTAATGGATTACTACCAAGCACCAACTGGTGATATAACTAAAAAAATACTTTGAATAATAGGGTGAAAAGGTAAAGACAAAAGAGTGTGTATGACTAAGAGACCTCAAAATGAGTCAGGAGGTCATTAGAGAGTTAATGCTTATGCATGTGTCAGCAGGATCTCATAGACAGCCAAGGTAGATATTACCGCAAATAGTGGGGATCCTTAGGGCTCTGGAAACTCCCAGGACTTATGGCTATGGCAAATAGCTCTAGAGTTTAGTGCATTGCCAGTGGCCCTACTTTGAAGTTTATGCTCCTGTGTGTGACTGAGTTGGACTCAGATATGACTTCTCTACACATGCCTCTTCTGTCCCTTTTATTTGAACATAGATTTGGTGCTGGAGTTGCTAGATGTATGTCCAGGAGACTTTAATCTCTGGGCTGTCCATGTGCCAGCTGGACCCTGAAATTCAACGGACTTGCAATACCTACTATCCAGTTCATTGGACCCACCCAGGGCAACTATCAGGGAGATGATGACAGACAGCAAAAATCCCAAGGAACTGAGAGAGTCTAAACTGCAAGTAAGAGGTCCCATCCTTCTCCCCCATGGGCTCAAAGCCTCCTCTAATTTAGAGGCAGACTGTGCAGCACCATCTCAGAGTCCTCAGTATTGGGGAGTGAACTATGGACTAGAGTGGACTTACTGGTATGCTACTATGGACTTGTGATTCTAGCAATGGAAGAAATTATATCATTCATGTGGAGGCAGTGGGCACTAGAGTTTCTAAGGGCAGGGAGAGGAAAATGCAGGTAAAATGTGGGGTTATTTTGGTGACTTGGGAATTTTCCTGAATGGCACTGCAAAGACAGATACAGATCGTTGCATGTCTTGCCATAACCTGCAGAATTGTGCAGGAGAGAGGGTAAACTACAATGTGATCTATAATTCATGCTTAGTGGCAATGCTCTAAAATGTTTTCATCAATTGTAATGAATGTGACACACTAATGAAGGATGTTGTTAATGTGGGAAAATGTGGGAGGTGTGGGAAGTAGGGCATAAGGGAATCCCCTATATTTTTGGGTAACATTTATATAGGCTAAATAAATATTTTAAAAATAAAAAATATATTTAAAAAGACAAAATGAAAAAAAGTAAGACACAGGGGAAGAAATGGAAGAAAATGCCACAGTACATACAAGACAACAGATATTACAGTGATGAAAGGCAAAACACCAAAAAAGTTTATTTTTTATTTTTTAAAATATTTTTCATTTTTTTAAATATTCAATTTCTTTTTTATTATATTTTAGTTCTAGTCCTAAATTATTATGTGTTTTATTTCTTACATTTAAACTTACCATTATTTCATTTTCCTATTAATTGTATTTGCTGATATTCTTGGCTTCATTTTTAAAGGTTTGGGAACACAGAAGGGTTACAACTGTAGTAGGGGAGGATCATTGGTGTGGGGTGTCAGTGATGGGGGATACATGGGAGGAAGTTCACCTGGGCAGACATATAAGGTATATAAATGTGTTCAAATGTTCATGGGGCATTGCCACAGTGGTTAGAGAGTCACACAACAACTGAAAGGATATTGAAATTCCATCCTGGGAAGCTCTGCCACATTTTCTAATGGAACAGTGAAAATGTGTCTGTCTGCTTGGAGGACATCCACACTCACATCTTGGTTGTATACTTTCCCTTTTCTCTCATTTCTCAATAAACGCTTTTACTTGCTCATTAAAACAGCAGCAACAACAAAACAACAATATTGGCATCTCTTTTCAGATGCTCCTATAAATGTGTAAAATGTGACTTTCCACCTGGGCAAGAACAGGTCTTCACAGAGTGGTGCGGTGAGTGAGGGATGGAGGCTCTAAAGCCTTTGGGAGTGGAACTGTGGGCCATACAGATGGCAAATGCATAGGAAGGCTCAGAGGAAGGCACCAGGTAGGACCCAGGCCTTCTGACCTTGCCAAGCTGTCTCAGGATCCTGGTGTGGACATGCTACCCCACATGTTTCACCTGGACACAGCAAAGTCAGGGACTCTTGAGCTGCTCCTCACCCATCTCATGCATGGAGCTCTCTAAATAGTGCCCAGTGGATAGGCAGGAGGTGTCAGGAGGCTGCAATACAGATCAGGCACAGAAGGGTGTCTGAACCCACCTCCAGTCTTCTTGGAATGGACCCCAGGTCTAACATTTATAATGGCTATTGCCTCTCCCACCACCATTTGCCTTCCCACCAGCTGTGCATGAACTGAGATGTGAATCCAAAGGGCCCAAAATGTTTCCAAACCCTGACAACCTTCTCATGCCAAAGATAGTCCTCTTTCTCATGCCTCCCACACACTGAAAAGAGGGGGGATTTGAGGGTTCCCAGGTAGGGTGAAAGTGATGGCACAACCTGAATTGGATGATGCTAGGCCATGCCATGTTATCTTTGGGAACATTCTGGCTAATGACAGTGGTTTCATGGTTGAGGACTGAGCCAATATCTACATTGATGAGAAAAGGTCTTATTCCCAGTATTCCTGAGGCCAGTAATTCTGGATCTAGGAATGCAGTAGGAGAACATCTTGCCCTTTCAAGCATCTCTGTCTAAGAAAGTTGGGAAGGGATCTCTCTATAGAATCTTGTTGCCTGGTTACCAGGGTTCCAAGTTCTGTTTTGCTCTATCTCCAATGATGTGAGGTCTCCTCCAAGGAAGTGAGCTCACCACCCTTACCAGACAACCCTCAGTGGATAAGACCTCCATGAAGGTCCCTCAGGACTGCTGGCTTCTCATCCTCATCAACCATGTCATACTGCAAACTGGACAGAGTTTTACAAATATATCCCTCCCCACAGCTACCTAAGAAGTGCTGGGTACAGGCAAGACTCCTGGAAGGAAAAGATAGAGCTGGATTCAAAAGTGGATACTACTTATCAGTTTTTTGACCTTGTTTTTGCCATTAGACCTCTCAGTCTCCCCACCTACACAATAGGAAATATTCTAGTTTCTGATTCCTGGGTCTTCAAGTATATGTGATATAATTACTGTAAAAGTCATGGGCTGTTGTATCAATAAGTAAAAGAAACTCAGAGGTGCATGGTCCATGCTTACTGGCAAAGCCCCAGTATGTGTATATCCATTGCAGGTGATGTGCCACACTAATGAAAGATGTTTATGTGAGATGTTATGGGAAGGGTGTGAGGTGGGGAACATGGAAATCCCTGTAATTTTTGTGTAACATTTATGTAATCTAAGCATCTTAAAAAAAAAAAAAAGATTAGCTTGTGGCAATGTAGCTTTCACCCCCAGGAACATCGAGTTAAAGAACCTACATGGCAGAAACTTATTGTACACTTTGAATGGTTTGTATAATGCATGGAATTATAATGCAATGTATCCTGTGGTGGAAGATGGACTGTGGTTAACAGAACAAATATGAGAAAATTTTCTTATGAACTATAACAAGTATATAATACCAATACTGGGTGTCATTATCTGGGTGGGTTGGGGGGAAAATACACCTAATGTAAGATATTGTCTATAATTAGTAGTAATATTTTGATGATGCTCTTTCATAGTTTGTAACAATTATTTCAAAACAATGCAAGGTGTTGGTGGTGGGGTAATATATGGGAGCTCTGTATGATAATATGCATGTTTGTTTTGTAAATTCACAACTTATACTATACACTTTTTGTTTATGGATGTTCATGAATGAATGATAAACTTCAATAAAAATTTAAAAAAAAAAGATAAGAAGGAGTGTTTCATAACATGGAATACCACACACAACAGGGCTGGGTGCAGGCTGTGTGATCCATTTATTCACATATCTTTCATTCCCATGAGCTCTGTTGCTTTTCTATTCAGGTTTTCAAATTCTTCTTTGTGCTTGCTCAGTGTCTTGCTGATGTTTTTTATCTCTTTAGCCATACTGCCTTTCAACTCATTAATTTAATTTTGGAAATTTGTGTGAATAACATTGATTATTTGTCTCAATTCCTGTGTCTCATCTGGGGCATTAATATATTCTTTTGCTCGAGCCATTTCTTCCATTTTATTAGTATGGCTTGTTATTTTTCATGGATGTCTAGGCATCTGATTCTGATGATGATTTTGCTCTGATGCTTAATTTCTCTCTCTTTCATAGGGTTTTAGTGGCAGGAGGCTGTGTATTACTGCTGTTCTATGATTTTGTGGTTCAATATGTTCTGGTTCTTTAGGATTGTCCCTGTTAGTTCCTCAAATCTCGGCCCTGGAACTAGTAATGGGTTGCAGGCCCTCTTCCAAGAACCTTGGGAGGGAGACTGTAAAGGCCTGAAAAAGCCGCTTTTATTTACTTTTAATTTCCTTGGTGAGCCAGCAGATGGCACTCTTCAGCAGCCCTCTCAGTTCAAAGCCCAGTTGGAGTGTGTTCTCTGCAACACAAACTGGACCAATGTGACAGAGGATCCTGCCTTGAGGCTAAGAGCCTCATAATTCAATCTTTCTCAGAAGTTGTTCTCAAACCTTTGCAGGCAGCCCCTTCTCTTTTCCCAGTTCTGATATAATTCCACTGCTCTCTGCATCCTCAACAACCAGTCCCAGTGAGTAGGGAGGGTGATTGAGAGGATTGGATCTCTTTAATACCATGCTGGCTCCCAAGAAAAACAATGGTGTGGACCTCCCAGCCTGGAAGGGCTCCTGGCACACAGCAGACCAAATTTGTGGTTCAAAAGCAGTGTCAACCTTAGGCAGCATCCCTCTTTCTTCCATTTCCTGGGGAGGTGGATCCCTGTGGCCCCCTTTGTCGATAGACACTGGTTTGAGGCCTGAGAATTCAAAATTGTTCTAAGGTGGGGGAGGGCACCAGCAGCTGCAGTTGCAGCTTTAACTGACAGGTTTGCCATCAAGAATATTTTCCTTTGTCCCCTCTCTTCTTGGCAGTGTCCAGACATCCCCTGGTGTCTTAAACCCTAAAACACTTTTTCTGGGCTCTTTCTGCCTGTCCTCTAGCTATTTTACTGGGAGAGAGGAGTATCTCATGTTTTTCTAGTCTGCTATCTTCCCACAAGTCTCTTCCCACAAGTCTCCAAAGTCTATGTTTTTATCCATGGATGCTTTTGCCAACAGAATGTTTGAGGCAGATGAAGAAGTATGTATTACAATGGACATGAAATACAATGGTCATGATATGAGAATGAAAAAAAAAATCCATATGCAGAAAAAATGCTCCAAAAGAGGATCCATTTTACATTGTTATCATTAACAAAGTTTCCATCCAAGACAATATGAATAATAGTGAAAATAAGGATTATTATCTAAGCATTAATTTTTATTATCAAATGGATTCATAAAAATGACCTTGTTAAATGAGAGTTAATTTGGACTCCATTAAAGATGGATACAATGAGGCCTAGATAACTTGCTGAGGGTCACTCAAGAAAGTGATGCAATTGCTCTTTAATTCAGTCTGTTTTTGGAGCCTTTGACCTTAGTTTCTTGCAGATACACACTTGCTCTACATATTCTGAGGACCATTGAATTTGACAATAAGAGAAAAATTGGAACTATAAAGTCCAAATTAAGAATAGGGCAACTACCCCTGCTGAGCCCTTAGTCACGTCTCAAATATAACTTTATGCATCCCTCAAGCACTCACCTGCTTGGAAACCTAGGTTTCCATCTCTGCCCCTACACTAGCAGTATGATTTCCCCCCAAAGTAGCTTTCATTCCCCAGGCTCACTAATACTTTTTATTTTAACCCTGTAATCCAATCTCTCACTAATACAAACTTAACTTTGGATAATTTGGTCCAACATCATTGAATTTTTAGGCTAATATCATCAGTCCTTGCCTTCTCCAGAAATTTTCTCCTAGGATTAGTGTCTCTACCCAGTTTCCTCCTAGCTTTAGAACTGCCTGAAAAGCAAGAAGAGCATAAAAAGAGACTTGCTGCTGACTTCTTAATCCCATAACCTCTGTGTCTTCTGGTCCAAAACAGAGGTGATGGAGCAGCATTTTCCCCACTGTGATGAGCAGGCCTGGAATTCTGCAGAAGAGGTGCCAGGGCCCCAGAAGATGCCAGCCCTGAACTCAGAAGACTCTGGGTCATGGCTACTCCCTTTCTTACCTCAAAGTGGCTGGGTCAGCTCTCTTGTTACAGCTTTTGTTCTCTTAACATTGTGTACCTACATAATGAAATTTCATTTACCAATGTAGACATACCATTTAGGGGTTTTAACTTATTTATTTTTAAGATCATGTTGGTACACATTTCCCAATGTCTATGTTTTGGCAATATCATCCTCAACTTGTGCAAGTTTGGTTTCTGAGTGTGGAATACACTGCCAAGTGTTAGTGTTTTGGGTTCTAAGACTATGTGCATTATAAATTAATTCATATATTTCAGTTGTTCTCTAAATTACTGTACAAATGCAGTTTCTTTCAAAGTTAGACATGATATAAGAAGGAGTGGGAAAGGGACTAAACCAAGCTTATTTCATTTTAGTGCATTTGCCCTGAATTGTTAGTGTCCTCTGCCAAATTCTTCATTGCCAAACACCATTCATTCCCTTATTTTCTACTGATCTGTACATGATTTTTGGGAAAAATTGTTATAAAAAATTGACAGGGACTTTTTATGAGTTCTGATTTTCTTTTTAAATTGGACTTCATAATCCTCAATTTATGACTGCAGAACATCTAACCTTTGAGGTTTACAGAGCTGATTAAGACATTTGACCATTAGATGGCACTAACATACAAAATTTATTTGATGGCACTTGAACAGCTGCCAGAGAGGGGTGAATCTTTCCAACACTGGACTTTTCAGATGCTGCAAGACCATCAGAAGGGAGAAGAGGGCAATGTGAGTGGAGAAATAGCACTCAGGGTGATGTTTAAGAACCAGCATGGCAGGGTGTCTTGGGGTCAGAGATTTCCTAAGCACATAACTCTAACAACAGGATTTTATATTTTCTATGGCTAGTAGATATCAGAAACAATTTTTTGCAGAATATGCA
Organism: Cabassous unicinctus; assembly: GCA_029593785.1. Taxonomy (NCBI): domain Eukaryota; kingdom Metazoa; phylum Chordata; class Mammalia; order Cingulata; family Chlamyphoridae; genus Cabassous; species Cabassous unicinctus. The sequence continues at coordinate 17,456 of JAQZBX010007974.1, read as the reverse complement.
AAACAGATCATCTCTAAATGGGCAAGAAACACTTATTTGGGCTATTTTAAACCAACTGGACTTGTAAGGATTTGAGTTGTGCATTGGGGTGGGCATTTTTGGAGGCTAATGCACCCCAGGCTGCTGTGAAGAACTGAACAACACACAGTAACAGAGGGGCCATCTTTGGCTTATTTATTTACCAACTACACACTTCCATCATGACATTCCCTCTTTATTTCTCTGTTCACAATCTCTTCCTTTAGAATAATGTATGAGGAACCTGTGAGCTCTTTACACAAAACACAAAATAGGTTCTTGACATTGTTTAATTATCAACCTCAAATACGAAGCCTAAGATAGCCAATCCCCATGTTTAATTTCTCTCATTTCTGTCCCAGTCACATCATTTTTCTCTTCCAAGCTTGATCCCACTCTTTTCTCTCTTTGAACTTTCTCAGTCATAATCTCAAACCTTTCTGTCCTTGCATTACTTTCCTCCAACTGCCAGGAATGAAATTGGAGAACTGGAATTTAAATTGCAGTACACTGTGTTTCTCTAAGCATGCCTAAAATCACTTAAGCAGTTCATTACAATGTACAGTCAGGTAGCCCAACTCCAGCAATTCTGATTCAGTATGCCTGGGGAGGTTTAAGGTAATTTGTATTTCTAACAGGCTTCTTTGAGAATCACTAGTAGAAAGTATATGTAGGTCAGATGATTCTGTATTCTGCAATTGTCTGTCATATATATTCCACTAATTTTAACATTTTTTCTTTGAATTAATTTCCTTGTGGCTATGTTGAGCAAACATATATTTTGTGTTAGATTATGACTCTTTTTTCCCTTTCAAATAAACTAATTTGTTTTTGCCAGAATTATTATGGGTAGTTTTAAAAGAAAGGCCATATCCAATGTAATTACTACTAGGGCTGCACTGAACTTCTTTTGACAGAAAAATAATAATTCCTTCAATCTAAGAAGCCAGTCATTATAAGATGTGTAATTAATTTATATATCTCTAAAAAAACAAATTTCTTTTTAATAAACTATGCCAGTATGGTAAGAACTAACTAATTTTAACATACCATACATACATATTTCAGAGATATTAAAATGAGAAAGATTCATCTTATAATTTGTTAAAGTCAGGTATATCTTTGTCCACTCTTTTATTTCAGCTTGAAGTGCTATGCTATTTTCATGAAGTATATCATTTTATTTACCTCTTGAAAATAGCTTAGAACCTAGAACTGTAATGTTTTAGCATATCAGTGTGATTATATTTGCCCCTTCCCAGGGTAGTTCAAGATATTGAATTGATTTCATAAGTTGGAAATAATCTTTCCCACTCCTCCAGTATCAGGTACCATTTTCCATAAATACTTTTAGTTTCATGCCTATCTTTTAGTTCTCTCCATAGAGGTTGAGTGAATTATCTGGTTGCAAAGTTGAGAATGGTTCTAACCTTGAAAAGTTCAGTGTCTCCCCTTCCAACTTCTTCTTGTACTCCAGCTGCCAATTTAATGCACACTTTCTATAGTGCTTGCCTCTCATTGTCTGCATTTCATAGACAACACCACATTGTTTTGGGGGAGGTTATAAATTCAATTTTAAAATTCATTGTTAAGAAATCCATTTGTGTTGTAAATGTAAGGCCCATCTTTAAATCTACATTTTAGTATATGTATGATTTTCCTGTATTCTAACTTTCCAATCTTTAAATTCAAAACAACCAAGCTAAATTCTGAGTTGGTTATTCCATTAGTTATTTTTATATGGTTTTATTTTATATATGTCTATATCTACTGATGTTTATACTTTGTAAAAATGTAACAATGATCTTGGCAATCTTTGAAACTTTAAGTCCTCTGAATATTATATTGCTAAGATGCAGCCATTGTTTCAAACATTGTTTTAGTTTATTTATTTTTTGTGTGAAATATTCCATTCTGTGCAATATCATAGTTGATTTCATCCACTATCTTATTAAAGGACCATGGTTCCTTCCTCCCAACCAGGTTTTGGTTCTGCCAACAGTAAAGGTATGGATATTCTCTTGCATGTGTCCTGATATACACATGAAATAATTTCTCTCAGGTGTACACATTGGAATGGAATTGCTGGGTTTTGAGATATTTGAAATGCAATTTCATAAAATAATTTTTTTCAGACTCTAGAAATTTGCATTCCCATTGGTGATACATAAAAAACCCTTAAAGATCCACATGCTGTCTAAAACTTGGTACTGGCAGATATTTTCACTATTGTACATTGAGTAGGTGAAAAATGTTATCTAATTTTGGCTTTAATTTGCATTCTACTGATAACTAATGATATCTCTTCTTCTTCTTGACTCTATAAATTTCCTTTGTTTATGAGATACCGGAAAATGTTATATGTTTTATTGGGTATTTCACATACTTTAATTTCTATGAGTTTTTATTTATTATTTTTATTTGTACTTTATTGTTTTTGTAAATTGCAAACATCATGTATTGGATTATAAATGGTTTTTCACTTTCTTTACAGGGTCTATAAGGAATAGAAGTTCTTAAATTTACATAGCAAAATTTATTAATCTTTTCTTTATGGTTAGTATTTCTTGACTTGTTGAAGGAATCCATTTTTATCCCAAGGACTAAAAGATACCTATATTTTATACCAATGACTCTTAAAATATTGTTCATGAAATTTATGTCCTTAATATCTATAGGGATTAGGAAGTCTATGTCCTATGAGATAGAGATGTAGCTTAACATATTTCCTATATGGATGTTTACTTTTTAAAAAATTAAATATTTATTTTTATTTCAATGTTATATTTCACTCAGATAACAAGTTAACTTCAATAACAATAAGTCTGCTTTAGTCACAGTTGCACACACCCTTACTTTTGTTCATTCCTCAGTCTTGTGGGATTTGGGACAATGTTCACTCTGACTGCTTCAGGCTGAGAAGGGATGTAGATATTATGGGGCAGAGGAATGGAATTAGTTGCTTGCAGTTGAAGATATGCCTTACTTTTTGGCTGGGGCTCATTCATCATCATGCTTTTGTTAGCTGTCCATGGTCAGGCTTGAAGAACTGGAGAGAAGGAGTTAGCCACATATCTTCTGGGTTTCAGGGCTACACCAGCATAGGAACAATCCAAAAGTTAAATTACGTCTCTGAGAAATATACTAAACAGGTAAATTGAAAAGTATAGGTTCAAATAAAGGTAGCATAAGAATCATGATTAGGGGATTCATACCTAAGTTTAACTATGCTGTATTGGTGAAATAGCTTTTCATATATCCCTATATGCTCAGGTAGATCCTGGTGAGGAGTTATTGATTTCAGGTGGCTGTGTGTCTTGCCTATAGTATAAGGACACCCCTAGGGCCCTTAGGAGCATTTTGTTTGTGGCTTTGTTTACTGTAGCATTTTGTGGAGTCTGAATGAGACCTGCATGAGCATAACCTCCAGAATGATCTTCAGACTCAATTTGAAATCTTTTAGACATAAAAACTCTATTTTATTTAATATTTCCCCTATTTGATCAAAGTCTTTCTTCATAGTCATTGTTGATTAATCCTTAATAATAACATCTACTCTTTGAAGCTCAATTTATCAAACAGCCATTTGTTTTCCCACTCTCACTTTATAGTATACAAAGTTCCACAAGTGGTGTATCTTTTTTAAAAAATTTTTAAATTTTTAAAATTAAAAGAAATAATTTATTGAAATACATAATTCATACATGATATATATAAACTAAATTTTCAGTAAACATCATGATCTTACAAAACAAACATGCATAACATCATACAGGGCCCTAACACATCACTCCCCCCCAACAAACACCCTGCATTGTTGTGAAATATTTGTTAACAAATCATGAAAGAGCATCGTCAAAGTATTACTACTAACTATAGTCCATATCTTCCTCCCCTATACATTTTTTAAGGATTTATTTATTTACTTTTATCCATTTTTACCCGCACACACACACCATTTTTGATGCTTCTGTGTCCATTCACTGGGCAACTCTCTGTGTAAATTTCCTGCCCTCTCTTCTCATCCTTCTCCTCCTGTCTTCACTGGGATTCGATCCTCAGAATCTCCATTGTGGAAGAGAGGCATCCTACCACCTGTGCCACCTTAGTTCCTGGTTTTTTGGTGTATCTCATCTTGACTCTCCCTTGTGTCCTTCTCCTTTTATGTCATCATCTTGCTGCATGATTCACAGGGCCTCATGGCTCACCTTTACACAGGGCCTGATGGCTCACCCATGGATGGGGCCTGGTGGCTCACCTGCTTGCAGGGCTTGGCAGTGCACCCATGGATGGGGCCTGGGAGCTCACCTGCTCATGGGGTCTGGTGGCTCACCCATGGATGGGGCCTGACAGCTCACCCATGGACAGGGCCTGACAGCTCACCCACAGATGGGGCCTGATGACAGACCCACACATGGGGCCTGGCAGCTCACCCACACATGGGGCCTGGTGGCCCACATACCTTCTATATTTTTCTTTTTTTTTAATTTTTACCGGGAGGTCCTGGGGTCAAACCCAGGTCCCTCAATATGGGAGACAGATGCCCAACCACCTGAGCCACATCTGTCCTCCTGCTATATCTCTTAAGGTTGACCAAAGATACCCAAAGTTACAGTCTTTTTCCATACAGAATGGTCATATAATAAATCAGGCTTAATTTATCACCAGCATTCTAAAAACCAGACCTAGGGAGAAAAATTAGGTCTGGGGACATATGCATGGTTTTTAATACAGAGAATGTTTAGCCTACCCTGATTATCACAAAATCAGGACCGTGAGAATATTCACATAAGTGGTGTATCTTATTCAGAGTTTCCTGCTCTATTCATGGGGTCTATGTACATATGTCCTTACCAGTATCACACTCTCTTAATTACTGTATATTCTTAGTAAATTTTGCTGCCTCCCAGCCCAAGTCTTTCTGTCCTTTTTCTTACCCATGCTCTATTTTTTCCCTTTTTACTCATTCATATGAATTTTAGAATCTGCTTATTATATTTCTTAAAGAATCACTGTTGGGATTTTTATTGCATTCTATCTACAGATCAATTGAAAAAGAACTTACATCTTAATTTAAGACAGTAAATAAATCTCTTGATTGGTTTATTTCTCTGTAAATGTTTTTAAATAAAGTTTTAGAATATTTCCTTGAGGTTTTTTTAAAAGGCAGTATCAGGGATTGAACCGAGGACCTTGTATATAGGAAGCAGGCAGTCAACCACCTAGCTACATTTTCTCCCCAAAGAGAGTTGAGTTTTTTATTATTATTTTTAAGAGGTACCAGTGATCAAATGTGGGACCTCATACATGGGAAGCTGGTGCTCAACCACTTGAGCTACATCCACTCCCCTTTCTTTTAACTTTTGAGCAGCTGCTGTAGGTGCCCTCCTATATACCTAAGCCCTTCATTCAGTGTGTTCCAGCCAACTTACAAATGTGAAGATCACTTTTCCTGATGACTTTTTCTGAAAAAGTGTTGTTTCCCACACACAGCAGGCCTGAAATGTCAGAGAATTAATTAAAAATTCCCAGGTGCAGACCTCAAGGTTGACAGAATTTAGCATATAAATATCCTGGATGTCTTACTACTAGAGTTTCTTAACTCAGTCATGTCTTTTACATCAATTTCCAGTATCTCTACAAGGTTAGGTTTGGTATGATTGAATATATATGACTTCTTTTAATAATAATTTTTTAAAAAAAGATACTTAGATTACATAAATTTTACACAAAAAATATAGGGATTTCCATATGCCCTACACCTCAGACTTCCCACACTCTCCCACACAAACATCCTTCTTTAGTGTGGCACATTCATTGCAATTGATAAACACATCCTGGGGCTTTGTCAGTGAGCATGGACCATAGTTCACATTGTAGTCTACACTTTCTCCCACACAGTTCTGCATGTTATGTGATGATATAAAATGACCTATATCTGTCATTGCAATGTCTTTCAGGATGATTTCCAAGTCCCCAAAAAGCCCCCATATTAAAACTGTTTTTCCCTCTTCCTATCCCCAGAGCCTCCAATGGTCACTACCTACACATCAATGTTGTAATTTCTTCCAGAATATATATGATTTTAATCCTTTTGATTTGTGATTTGTGGAGACTTGCTATATGGATGAGCTCAGAAAACCACAATGGAGTTGACTTGATATGCACTGTTTATTGGCTGCTTTCCATTTCCTGTATCACTTCCTTCCTCCCCTGCTGGTATTCCCTACACCTCCCAAATAAACTATTTTTATTCAAACCATTATCTCATTGTACTTTGGAAAACCCAAACTAAGACACTGAGAGCTTATTCAATGATTGTCAAAATCACTTATTTATTGTTCAAAAATTGTTTTGATTTTTGCAAATGTACACTCTTGTGACTACTGTAAAAGGAAGAAAAAAAAAGTGTTCCAGTTTTGCAATAGAAAGTCAGTCTCCTTAAACAAATTTTTAAAAAATCTCTAGTAGAACTAGGGGGAAATCAGTGAATGTGATATTTTAGCAATTTAAAAAATATCAGTTTAGCTATGCATCCATTTCTTAATTTTAGCAACTTCAACTTTCAAAGTTCCTAGTTTCCTTTTAGTTATTGTTATTTTGTTTACCTCGAGTAGAAGTTGGTGTATATGATGCCCCCTGGAAGGCAGGACTAAAAGGCTACAGGAGGACCAGGGTAAGTGAGCTATATCTGGGGTGCTGGGTCATTGGATGCAGAGGGGACCCTGAGGGCTCAGAACCAGCCCATGAGAGAACTGGGCACCAACACAGCCCCATCCCAGGCAGCACCTCAGGGCATGGGCCATGGATTGAATGTCCATGAGGGATCAGAACAGTCCAGGGCAAGATGACAGACTCAGTTCCCTCATGGACTGATATTTATGAAGCTTCTTGTGTGAGTTAGTGCTGAGCCACATCAGCAACACTGTCCATTCTTGCCTTCATGGAATTGTGGTGGGAGGCAGCAGGGGGGAGAGACTGTGAAATATAACACACTTTGCTGAAGAAGGGGAGAGGTCATCAGACCATGAATGGAGAAAATCCTATAATCAAGGCTCTCTTCTAGCTCCATACTGGAGTCTAGGTCTGCCAGTGCCAGCACAGGCCAAGGGGGTTAAGGACAGGAGATGCTGTCCACTGGACTGGCAGGTGCAGACACAGGAGCCCAGCACCTGGGAGGGCTACACTTGGATAACCATGTGCAAGGACAACCCATTCCCCTCACTGTGCAGATTTCCCATCTACCCCCAGCAGCACCTCCTCCATCCTGAGCACCTTGCTGGATGAGCCTCAGAGGATTTCTTGCAGCCATTGGTGCTTCCCTGCAACAAGCACCTGGAGGGCTATACAGAGCTCACCATGACTGCCTCAGACCTGGCACACCATGCCTAACTTCTGGCTTAGCTGGAGCCCCCAGAACACCCTGAGGCACAGATGGAGAGGAGGACTCAGGTGGTTGCCCATTGTTTGTAGAGGGGACAAGGCCCTGACAATGAGGAACTTCCAGAGGAAACTTTGTCTAAGAGCAAATATCTCCCTTAGATGACTCATCAAGAGGATGGCAGTCTGGGGAGATGTCTAAGGATGGGTTTCTGGGCTGTGGCTTCCAGTCAAGGCAGTGGGATTTTTTCTGTTTGGAAAGACACCATGTTAGGCAGTTATGTTGGTGAGTCTTCCTCCTATTTCAGCCCCAGCTCACAATGAACCGCTAAGGAAGTCCTGTATTTGGAAAAGTAATGGATGAACACTAGGGCTGCAGAATCCTTGGGATCAAACCTTTGTGCTAACTGTTATTACCATCAGGCCATTCCATGGGAGACAGAGACATCAGACTAGTCTCAGCTTTCATTGAATTTATGAATAAACAAACCAGTGGTGGTATAATGAGGGTCCTATGCCCCAAAGCAGCAGGCCACTCTCCTATACCTCCTGCATTCCCACTGAGAAAAAAAGATTGTGAAAAATTCATTAAAATGTCAATTCCAACTGGGCTTGTTATTTGCCAAAGGTATCACTAATTGATGGTACTCAAACTCAAATCCAGACTGGTCATTTATGATCATAGAACAGTTACCTCTCACTGTCTCTTCCAGCTAAGTCAGGAGACCCAAACCAAAACCTCCTCTCATTGGGTCATGTCCAACTCTAAATTTTGTTGGTCTCAGGCAGAAAATGATGGTGCATGATGGATCTGCTTGTTGGACAATGGCTGTGCCAAGCCTGAAGACATCCTTCATGGAATACCCCTTGCTACCCAGAGCTAGAGGTCAGCATCCACCATCTTCTCTAAACTGAGGCCCTAATCATGTGCAAACATTGCTGTGACCCCTGACATCCACTGAGAATTCTTGCATGACCATTTGGCTACTGTGGAGGTGCTAGTGAGGCAGGGCATATTCTTACTTCCTAATTAGGCCCAAACACTCTCTCATCTGGTCATAGAGGCACCAGCCTTGGACCAAGGGCCACACATAGTCTACAATCTCCATGTCTATCATTCCTGACCACTGGCCTTATCAACTTCTTCCTTATCTACTCCACAATCCTACATCAGCAGTCCTATCTCATCACAAGCCTTAACAGGGCTGGAGAAGAGAGATGGGGCCAGAATGAAACAATGCTGTGTATGTTCTTATGAAGGCTGTCCTTGGCATGCAAGCAACCAGGGTAGCATGTTTTCAATTATGGGGAATAGGCTCAGGCCCTTGAGAAGCTACTTTAGGAAATATGGTGTGGAAGTTGGTAATTTGTGGTATTGACAAGAATCCCAGGTGATTCAAATCAGAAATGTTTAAAAAACACATTCCTAGAAAACCTTGGGTGTGCCTCTTGTGCTTCATGTATCCCTGAGAGTATACTTACCATTTGTGATGCCATTTCTCTGCAGAGAGGGTCCATACATTAAGATTCTGTAAGGGAACTGTGTCCAAACCAAGGCAAAGAACCCAGTTCTTGACACTTTCATGGGGGTGTGGCTAGCTCTTCAACTCTCTCCTGACCAACCCTGGTAGGATTTCCCAGAAAGCAGTCACCTTCTGGATTTCTCTGCCCCAGCATCATTAGAAGTGCAGCCCAGCTGGGGCCCACTTCTCTGACTCCCCCAGTAGCCATCATTTGCCATTGTCAGAGTTGCCTGGTCATGAGAAATGAGTTAGCTTATGCAAAGCAAAGTACCAGAGACCATGGACTCCTGCTGACCCTGCCCTCACTGATGGAAGAAGACAAAAAATTATGTCCTGATATACTATATGGATGACATAGGCTGGTGTAAGGGCAAAATTGGATCCTGCCCCAACACTGTCCTCTGGGTCTCTAATTCTAGTCCTAGATACCCAGACCATTGTGCCTCAGCTCCCATCCTAGGCAGCCCAAGTGTGAAGTCTGAGGGGATGCTGGCTCCTGGGATAAGGTCTGGTTCACTAGGCCTCCCTCACAAGAGGGTCAGAGACTAGATGGTCCCACCTGGGTTCAATGTCTTGAGATATGGGCCAATAGGCACTCTTGTTGTCACAGTTGTGTGCTCCAAAGCCTGGGTCTCCAGATTTTGGGGACTCCCTTTAACCCAAGCAACTCTCAACAGGGCTGTTGGAGGTGGTCTCTTGGATCAGGAGGGTCATGTTGACCCTCAGGTCATCACTGGGTAGTGCAAGGATGCTCTGCTTCCTCACTGCTATGAATATTCTTCTGTGATGTGTGACAGGGAGAAGGGCTAGAATTTGAAATTCTAGGGTGGGGTCTCTGAATCTTTGCCACTAATTCTATGGTGGGGTCTCAGTGATGATGGGCTTTTGCTAGGAAACTGCACATAGTGAAAGTCTATAGAGATGAACATGATAATGAAGAACATCCATTAATCCTAAAACCCAAATTAGAGTCCTTAACCTTTGTGTTCCCTGATCCCCTCAAACAATACACAAAGTTTGGTATGTGCCAATGCATATTTTCTGGAAAGAGTGCTCATAATTTTCACCAAATTGTCATACAGAATTTAATTTTTTCCTCCATCCCCTCCCCCTACCCCATCACAGTTCTACTTCCCCACATCTTTAAACTTCACTATGAATAACTGCCTTGAAATATTCTGGGTTTAATTTAGAATCTTCCAGGAACATCAGGGAAATTAAGCTGAGGTCCAAGGACCCTACCAATGATTAAGCTCAGTCTAGGAGACCATGAACCCTCCCAAATAATAAACCACCTGTATTTCATTGGGGGAGATAGTGTATGGATAGCAGTCTTTAAAGAAGCCTGTGACCCAAAATGTTTATGATCTACAGATCCCTGGCACATTCTTTCCTTGGAAGAGGATGTTGACCCTGAGAAGATTATGACTGGCCCACAAAATCTTTCATGGGCATGGAGATGTAAGAGGCAAAGAGAAATCAGCAGAAAATGCCTTCAACAAGCCCAGAATGGCAGCTTTTTACACAGAATACCTGGTTACTTACATGCGCAACCCACTACGAGCACTATAAAATAAAATAGTGGAGGGGATGGCATGGTGGCTGGGCATTTGTGTCTCGAGTCATTTTGGTGGTGGCAGCAGCAGGGTGATGTGAGTGGAATGCAATGGCTGGGGAGAGTGGGACCATGGCCCCTAGGAGCAAGGTTAAGAGCAAGTATATGAAGTGCTACTGGGAGCCAGACATCACTCCTGGGAGCTGCTGCTCTACCGCCTTTGCTGCAGGCTGCTGGAGCAGTTGCACAAAGCCCGGTCCTGGGGGGATTGGGACCCAGACTAGGCTTCAGATGACTCATCATCAGTGGGCTGTGAGGACTCCTTGTGCTCTGCACCTCTGGATGCTCCAGCATTGCCCCTGCTGCCCTGTCCACCCAGGCCTGCAGTGCAGGAGGGTTAGGAAATGTAGGGTGCAGTTTTGGAGGCCTGAGGGATCAGGACCCACATGCCAGCACAGGGGCTACCCCAGCATTGTAAGTGAATTTAGAAGAAAAACCTGAACAACAAATTGAAAAAAAAGAAGCTGATAAATTACCCAAGAGTTCTGAAACTGGACAACATCAAAATATCTTACTTGCCAGAGGAAAAGAGAAAGCAGTCAAAAGTCCTCAAATATCATCAATTAAAATAAAAGAAAACAAGTATCCATTTGCTCTCTATGGCTGGAGAGAAAAACAACTTCTGGAAGCCAGAAAACTTACAATGTCTTCTGCCTCTGTAAATGAGATTCCTGAGCCTGCATTAGGAGCCAATAGCAGAGGACAGGTGGAGAGAGGAAACTGGCTGCTCAAAGCGTTGTGCTCACTCTGTGAATGTGAAGGAAAACATAAAGCTTCAATCTTCTTCCTCAGATAACCCATGGAGGACAGGGTACATGAGATGCTACTCAGCAAGAGCTTAAAGAACAAACAGTTGCTTGGACATCCTCTTTTTCAAAGTGAGAAAGAAAGAAAGAAAGAAAGAAAGAAAGAAAGAAAGAAAGAAAGAAAGAAAGAAAGAAAGAAAGAAAGAAAGAAAGAAGACACAAGTTTAAGAAACCAACTGATTATGAAAGGTTTTTCTTTGGGAATTTCCAAGTGATTGTTATTTTGATGAATCTTGGCCACCTACCTCAGCAGTAGGGCAGAGAGTTGAAGCCATAGATGTTTGAAGTTATTTATGAAGATAATTCCCTAAATCTTATATATTCTTTCAAATATTTTGTTTTAAAGCATGTTAATCTTTTAAGATACATGCCTTTAAATGGCTATAGATACTTAACATTCAGGACTCCTTTCATAATTTTAGGTGGCACCTATTTTCATTTTGTTCCAAATAACTATTCAAATTCACTAATAAGGCTATTTGGTTTTGCAATATAAGACTCATTTTTATTATGTACAATTTTCTTAGTGAAAGAATTAATATCAAGTCAAAAATGAGTTTCAACAGTAGTCCTGACTCCATGTGTAGTAAAAATAGACATTTGGAAGTTCCTGAAAAATTAAACTTACTTGTATTTCAGTTTAGCACCATGACATGTTGTAAGCCATGATATTTAAGACTTATCTGGGCTGGGTAAGGGTGATGTTTTCTTTTTAATTTGTCATCCTGGCACTTATTATTTAATAGTTCAAATACATTCCAATAAGCAAAACATCAGTGTAATATGGATTTAGAGTAAAAGTGAAGTTTCTTTTGAGTCAAAAATTTTCTGTAAATATTTCAAGGATGTTAAGAATACATAATGGCTTTCATCAAAGGATAAGATTGTCTCTAGTGGAGACAGGAATCTACTAGGAGGGTGAGTATTAAAATTCTTTACAAGAGATAAGAAAGGTACCTTGCTTCCACCAATTTGCACCTCAAGAGGTGTGAATGAAAATTTGGTGTTAGATGAGACTGAGCATTTCCTTAATATTTTTACAATGGGTCTTTAAAGTACTATATTTAATTCTTAGAACTATCATAACTGTACTAAGCTTTGCAAACTAATACTGAATTATGAAGTCTTTTAATGAAACTTTTTACCATATTTGCATAGTTTTGAGGTGAATTCTTTTATAGAGAGTTCTCTTAACCAATGAGGTGTATATTTATTTAGTAAGGGAATCTTAATTCCACATGCTATCCAACATAACCTTGACAGTAATTTTGGTAAAATTTGGTGTTACTATTATTAAATACTTTACGCTTTGCAGGTACCTAAAGATAAAATTAATATGGCAATGTGTGGTGGTGGTGCTGGTTGTGAAAACTGTTGCTTTAAAGCCATTTTTTGAATGTTTTATCTTGCCATTCAGGTTAAGCTTTTCTCATAGCATCTGTCATTCATAGGAATGATGGCTCTGATGGTCTGTCTCAGAAATCTGACTTTCGCTCAGGCCTTGAACAAGCCCATCTTTCCCTAGTTAAGAAAGCAGACTCATACTTAATGTGCTTACTACAAAAACCTCCAGTTATCAAGTAAGACCTAGAAGGCAAACACTGACCATTTTTCCCCTACTTTTTAAATAGTTGACAAATGAACAAGAATTTTAAAGTACTTTAGAGATTCATGAACAACATATGAAGCAATATGAATTAACTGTGAGTCTCCTTTCAATGTCCAAGTTCTTATTTGTTTGGGGTTTACTTTATTTTCTTTTTTTAGGGGTGACTAATACACCTTTTAAACTTTTTATGTTGTAACAATATTATGGGTCTGCTTTCTTCTCATCTTAGAAACTAATGTGATTATAAATATGTTCTTAACTCTTCGGACAAATTGAACTGCTCATTAACATTGAAAAAATCTGAAATTATTTGAGATTCCAGTGATGTTTAAAATATAGAATGAAATAATTGTTATATGACTCTCTTTTTTTACAATTTTGGTTTTAAGCTCTTAATTAAAACAATTTCCAAAAAAATAAAATAGCGCAGGTCATTAGACTCGGGTGACCATTGGCTTATTTCTGACCTACAAACCCATGATGGAAACTAGGAAGGGGAAACCTTTCTTTTAATGTCTATGGTAGTAGGAAGTGGAGCCTTGGAACAAGTGCTGAGATTGGGGTGAGGCAAGTGAGGGAGGGTTTTGTAAATATAAGGAGAGGAAATTAAAAACCCCATGAAGAATGACTTTAATGGGATCATCAGTGGGCTGAACCCAGTGAGGACATAAGCCAGTGTGCTGGAAGCATGTCAGTAGAAACTTCTCAAAGTAAAGGTAGAGAGAAAAAAAGGACAAAAACAATGGTAAACAATATCCAAGAACTGTGGGAAAATTACAAAAGGTATGACTGAAGTGTGGTAGAAATAATTGAAGAAGAAAGAGATAAGTAGAGAAAATATATGATGCAGTAATGCCTGAGTATTCTACAAAATTAATGTCAGATAACATCAATAGATCCAGGACATTCAGAGAATCTTAGCCAAGATAAATTAAAAAACCTACACTGAAGCATATCATATCTAAACCCTCACAAAGACCAAATAAATAAATAAATAAATAAATAAATAAAGCTCAAAGGAGTCAGAAGAGAGGAAAAGAAGAAAAACACACACAATATCAAAATCCAGTTACCCAGGGAGAAACAAGGCTGAGAATGAGATTGTATTTCTCTTCTAAAGGCATGTAACAAGGAAAGAGAAGAATGAAATAATTGAAATGGTGAAAAAATAAATAAAATATATCAATTTAGAATTCTGTACTCAGGGACATGATCCATCAAAGGTAAAGGAGAAATTTAAGATTTTCTTACACTTTGTTGTAGATTATTGAAAAGATGGCATTGGTTTAGGGGGCCACTCACTAACTCAGTCTCAGAGGATGGCTGATTGGGGACAAGATCCTGCCTGAGGGGTCTGTGCTGGGGGCACATGGAGCAAGAATCTGGGGGACAATGATCTGGAAGGAGCTGGATGGCAAGGTGGATTGCTTAGGAAACATTTGTGTGTTTTACCCTGTCTGTGGTAGTTGACACAGATGGATGAATCCCACCCTCAGGGAAAAAGGCAGGGATGAGCTGCAACTCCCACAGGCAACCTGGTGAAAGGGAGCATTCTCCGAGAGTGGGAGGGTCCTGGAGGAGAGTCAAGAGGGGTTTCCTTTTTTGTGGATTTGGCTACCTGGAAACCCCTTGCAGCTTTGGGGAATAAAATAGCTAGCTTGAAGTGGTACCAGGCTGAGGGGAGCGGTGAATTTGCTGGGGAAGTTGACTTACCGAGCTGCACAGGGAAATGACACAACACCCAACGGCAAGCCCATGAGAGGGAGCATTCTCCAAGAGTGGGAGGATTCTGACTGAAGAAGGGGAGGGTTTTCCTTTCTGTGAGTTTGGTTGCCTGGACACCCTCACAGTTTGGGGAACAAATAAGGCGGCTTGAAGTGGCACCAGGGTGAGGGGAGAGGTGAATTTGCTGAGGAAACCTGATTTACCTAATAGCCTAGTGATACTGAGGCTTGGTTCCAGAGGGGGCAGAGTCAGGCAATTTTATCATTCTGCATTGACAAGCATCAGAGATTCAGCTCCCCTTGGGAGGCCAGGAGGTAGGAACTGTTTGATTAGTTTCCACGAGCCTATTTAGGGTCCACTTGATGAAGGGGGTGGTCTAGAAGAGGCCTTGTTTTGGGTCCCTTATTTCAACAAAAAAAAAGAGAAGTCAGTCACTTAAAAAAAAAAGATTTTTTTTTTAACTTAGTTTAATCGATGAAATCTGCCACAAAATCTGCAGATAGAACATTGCAGGACAATTCATTGATGAACACAAGCAAGCTGAGAAGTTCCTCAAGGACACAAGAAGGAATAATATTCTTCCTTAGCTTTGTTTGACTACTTGGTTGTGTGGTTGTTTCAGTTTTCTTCATTTATTTGTTATCTCTTGCTTTTCTTTCCTCTTTCCTCCCCCTACTTTTTACCTTTTTTTTCTTTTATTTATTTTTTAATTAGGTGCTGCTACCTTGTCTCTTCTTTGCTGTGCTTCTTCTTCCATGATTTGCCATTCTCTGTCTATATTGATTTTGTCTCCCAATGCTATCTCTTTTCCTTCTTTCATCTTTCTGCCTTCTGCTTTTTGTTGTGGGTCTTACATACCAACATTTTTCATTAGCCCACAAATTCAAGGATGTCAATTTCTATTCTATCTATTCTGGTTTCTTCTTTTTTTATTATTATTAACTTTTTTCCTTTCAGCCCTTTCTTTACTCTTTCTCTCTCTCCTCATCATTCTGGTCTTCTACATCATTATATATATATTCCTCTCTCTGGTTTCCCAGTTCATTTTAGATACTCCACTTTTTTTCATATTACTCTACACTGCCTACAGAAGTTAAATATTCATTTTACTAAGTCTTATAAGACCCCTCTTCTAACTTTTGTCAATATTACTATTATCCTTCTTCCTTTATCATATCTATCGATTCCCCTGTCCCTAATCTTTTGCATTCAAGAGAACATACAAAGAAGCAAGGAAATAAAATAAGAACAATGTGACAAAGAAAAAACTTAACACACACTCAGAATCATCAGCTAAATAAAACTCTAGAGCAGAAAGAAAAGCTAATCAACTGAATCAACCTATCAATATAAAATGCTAATTAGAGGGAAACAGGAAGACATGGACCAGGCCAATAAACAAACTAAAAGCCAGGAAGAAATGCAGAACTTTGAATAACTAATCAAAGTTTTCCAAACAAATATCATGGACCAACTTAATGAAGTAAAGGAAGAGATTAAGGATATTAAGGAAACACTAGGAAAATATACTGAAGAAATTGTAAACATACATAAAAAGATAACTGATATGATGGTCATCAATGGTATAATCCAATAAATCAAAAAAGATGCTGGATTCACATATTAGCAGATTTGAACAGGCAGAAGAAAGAATTAGTCATGTGGAAAACAATACATCTGAAATATGTAGAACAGATAGACAAAAAGCTAGAAAAAATTCAGCAGGGCCTCAAGGACTTAACCGACAACGCAAAAAGCACAAACATACGCATTATAGGCATCCCAGAAGGAGAAGAGGGAGGAAAGGGAACAAAAAGAGTGTTGAAGGAAATAATGGCTGAAAACTTCCCAACACTATTAGAGAGATGGATTTACATGTCCAGGAAGCACAGTACACATCAAACAATACAAATCCTAACAGGCCTACTCCAAGACATATACTTGTCAAAAAGTCCAATGCTCAAGACAAAGAGAAAATACTCAAGGCAGCAAGAGAAAAGAGAACCATCACATACAAGGGAAGCACAATAAGATTAAGTGCTGATATCTCATCTGAAACCATGGAAGCAAGAAGACCGTGGTATGACATAGTCAAAGTACGAAAAGAAAAAAACTTCCAGCCATGAATTCTCTATCCAGCAAAACTGGCATTCAAAAATGATGGAGAGTTCAAAATATTTACAGATAAACATAAATTAAGAGAGTATGCCAATAAGAAACCTGCACTTTAAGAAATACTAAAGGAAGTTCTACAAGTTGAAAGGGAAAAACAAGGGAAAGATAGTTGGAGGAGAGTGTAAGAACAACTAAAAAGACAAAAAGAGAAATAAAAAAACATATGACATACATAAACCCAAAGAAAATATGGCTGATGAACGAAAGTCATTGTGAGTAATCACACTGAATGTTAATGGATTAAACTCACCTGTCCAGAGGCACAAATTGGCAGAATGGTTAAGGAAATATGATCCATCTATATGCTGTCTACAAGAAACCCATCTTTGACTCAGGGATTCAAGGAGGCTGAAAGTGAATGGCTGGAAAACCATTTTAAAAACAAACAATAGCTTAAAAAGGGCAGGAGTAGCTATACTAATATCAGACAAAATAGACTTTAAATGCAAAACTATTGTAAGAGACAAAGACAGAGGCCATATATTAGTAAAATGGGTAATCCCTCAAGAGGAGATCGCAATCATAAATATTTAGGCACCTAACTGGGGTGCGTCAAAATACATGAGGCAAACTCTGGAAAACTAAGTGGAGAAATAAATGCCTCT
>JAQZBX010007973.1:0-49163 GCA_029593785.1 Cabassous unicinctus | reverse complement strand
TTGGAGTGGGATAAAAATGAATATATTGTTAGGGTGAGATTTTGAGATTTTGAATTGTCTTCAAGGGAACCGTAGAGATTTGTTATGTTTAAAACACTGCTCTGTTGAGCTTTCTTCATTTCATCAAAATGCTTAGAGGGCATCACCTATTTATTAGTCCCAGAAATCTTTTGATTTTCCTGCCGACATCCAAGAACAAAGCACCTTCTATGTTACATATCACACACAGAATGTGGGAGGTACTGAGAATCAGTCTTGAATGTATTGAAGTTAGGAGCAGAAACTGGAGTTAATTGCTGGAAGAGTAAACTGTGCAGACCTCTGTGTGTGTGCGTGCATATGGCATATGTGTGTTTGAGCACTCCACTGGTACAGGATTATCCACACCCACACATCAATTCAGAATATGACCTGGAGGCAAATATTAACCTTGCCTCATTCTGCATGTGTGAGATCATTCCCTTTATCCTTCTATCACGTATGTTCTGTTTTCTGTTCATTTAAAGGTCATTGAAGCCCAATTTATTTGCAGCAAGATTGGAAAGCTCTGCTGCTAAATTTGTTTAAGACTGAAAAATTACTGGAATGATGAAATTTGTTTTGAGCAACAACACAACCCACAAACAGGCACACACCACACCAACACCTCGCTTATTTGAAGGGTAAGTGGCACATTCTACTGCCTAGGAAATAGTCAAGAAGCTAAAAGACTTCGGAGTAGCCAACATTTTATGCTCTTTGCCAGCTAGAAACACTCCTCAGCTAGCATATATTTATTCTTAGCTTAGATTTACTTCTAGCAAGCTTACATATATGGTTTCTGAGACTACAGACGTTTACCAATTAGAAATAAAGTAGTTCCGTTAGACCCTAACAACTTGAGGAAGGAATCCATACAGCAAGGGATGGAGGACAGCTTGGATGTTGAAAAAACTATTAGAAACAGACATGATCTTTAAAATTACAATATTACATTCTAAAGACATTGAGTGTAAAGGAAAATGACTTTACACTCTTCATATAGCTCAACTTAGATATACACACTTCTAAGTATATCATTGTAGAGCAATTGATGCCAAGGATCTTGAAAAACAACAAAACAAAGCAAAAAGAAATCTATATTGAAGAAGGTAGAAAAGCCTGTAATATTTTTGAATGGTTGAAAAAGCTTTGGTGCTTATTGAGGTAGGGTTCTGTTATGAGAAACATGGTAGATTACCTGTTAATGCAGAATAATTAAGGTATGGTTATATAGATGAGCTGTTTTTGGTTTCTTCATAAAAATATATTTCCCATGGTAGAAGCTGTATACATTTTATATTCAATTCATTCCTTTTCAACATTTTTTTCCCATTTTCTGTAGCTAGAAACTGAAAATAGTCTTTTTTTGGGTCATATGCTCGGTAAGGTAGATTATGCTTCATAGCAGAGCCAATTACACCTTGCATGTGGTTTTGTGGTTTCTAAGATGCCAGTCATGATGTTCCATAAGGCAGAAGCCAAATTGGTGAGAATTTTCTCTATTACTTTTCTCTTGACTCCCTTACACATGCAATTTCTTTTCCTAATGTGGATCTCAGTTCCATGTTGCAAATTCTCCTCAAGGCAATGAATGATTGATCTTTGGCCAGTGACAAGGGAAAAACGAAGTTAAAGTAATGGGCAAAGATAATGGAAATCAGGGTTGAAAAAGTTTTATTTAGCTATAAAATTGTTCTAGAATATAATTCCAATTTGGCTCTCTCAGAACGTAAACACCCTCCTGCCAGTCAAGTTTGGCACTGTTGTAATTGGCTGGTTCTTTTTGAAAGGCAAGCTTTCTCTTAATACATTAGAATGTTTCCCTTTATTCCTTTCCTGAGCATATTTATTAGTGTTGCTCTTAGTTTTCCCTGTTTTAGTCCATGAATCCATTTTTTAAAAAAATTCATCCAGCCCTCTCTTCTTTCTAGAGCATATAATTTTTCTTCAGGTGATTTTGTAGATAATAAATGGAAATTTGATTTGTGCTCAGGGGAGCATATCATGGTACCATAACTCCTTGGGGGTCTTCAACCTCTACTTCTTAAACTGAAAGACATTGCATGGAAAAAACTATTGGAAGATTCTCCAACCAGAGAAGCTCAGATTAGTTTGGGAAGTTTGAAATCCTTCCAACTGAATACTAAATGATGTCAAAACATCCTTGTAATATGATAACTGCTGAAAGGCAGATGTAACCCAAGCTAGTGGTGTTGATTTCTCTTCTAGGTTGTAAGTAATCACATATATTTTGCAACTGGCACTAATTTGTAATCTATTATGGATCACCTGTTGTGCTAAATGATTTGAAGAACGTCACTAGGCTTATTTTTTCATTCATTCTGATGTATCTTTGGTTTCAAGTAGCCACTTTAGCTTCAAAAAATAGATGTGCAAATTGCATCTCCATCTTTGCCTGTGTGTAGCATGCAATATAATACTACTTACTTTAAGATGCTTAAAAATAAATTAAAATTTTGACTCAAACTTGGTTTGTGATTATTCTTGATATACCTAAGTCCTGAGTATGAAAATTCACTTTCAGCTTTTGACCATTTCTCAGGGTTATCAGAGTCTTTCAGAATTCTAAAATCTACCTACGTTCTAGCCCTCTTCCCAATTTAGTGCTGACTACAAGTTTACTAAAGTAGTTGGTGGTATGAGGCCCTTGCCTGCATACCCCTAAAAGCTTTCCCATCTGAGAGGTAGGGAATCATCTTATAAGTATTTGTTTCTAAATTATATTATCCAGGTAACTACCATTGTAGAATGAAAAACAGGAAATATACTTGGGTCATCTATGAATAGAAATAAACTAGCCTTTTGGCTAGAGCCATGCTATTATAGCACTTTCATTTTTTAATATTCTACCAATAAAGTGATGACTATATGTGTTACTCAGGTTAAAGCACAAATTTTATGCTTTAATATTTGAATGAAAGTAAAACCTGAGTCAGAAAGAACCCAAACTTGATGCAGTAAATAATTGCATAATTAGAGATGGGCCTTGTAAAGTCTAGCAGTACATTTGCATCTAGTCAGAGGTATAGTCTCATGCTAACAAAATTAAATTTCAATGAAATCCTTATGGTTTAAACTTTAGCCTTGCCCACAAATAAGCTGAATTAATGAAGTCTCATTATATTTTATAAGTAATATCTTAACAGTTTCAAAGAGATTCAAGAAGCCTGTCAGGGCCAAATTGAATATTAGTGGAATCTGATTCTTTGGTATAGAGTTACTTTTGAGGGACAATTCTTGAAAGGAAATGTCCTTGTGGATAGTAGAGAATAATAGAGCATTTTATTTTTATTTAGGGGTTCTGGTGAAAAGAAATAATATAAGAATGGGAAATGATGGGCTTATATTGAACAGGGTTTGACTACTTTGGAAAGCTGATGACATAGAGTATTTTACAACACTTTAACAGTTTCCCAATATTTGAATATATTTTATTCTAAGCCATTTACTTACTATCCTAGAAAGATTTAAGTGAGGTTTTAGCTTTTCTTTTCTTGGGGGCAAAGTTTCATGGTAGAACCAGATGGAATAATTTTTCAACTGAAAGGAAGAAATGAAAAATGCTGCATTTGAATATACTGTCCCATCATCTGTTCTATCATTCTGCTGCTGTTGTTTGAGTTGGTTATTTGTCTATGGCTAGTTCCATCTTCCCTTACTCCCCATTCCCTCCACAAAAGGAAATTACACAGAGAAATTGAGTCTGTTGTATGCCATTGCCTATGGCCTTAAAAAGACATCTGGTTTACATTTTCTGTCTGCTTCAGAATTTTACTGGCTCTTGAAAACATGATAGGAAAATTAATCCATGAATTAAAAAAATGGAAAGGCTGTTCAGAATTAGACTGAGGAGGAAGAATTAGGTTGCAACAAAAACAAAAATTAGAATGACCTACATTATTTGAAGGAGACGAGAAGACCTCAATGCCATCCCCCACCACGCAGACACACACACACACACACACACACACACACACAAACACACACACACAGAGAACATGCACTTTGGGGGTAGGGGCCTATACCTTTGCTTCTCTCTTGGATCAGAATGAAGTCATTAGGACAAGAACCTTCTGTTGTGGTTAACCAAGCCTATCCAGGGATGTTATCTCCATGCTGCCTTCTTAGAGTTAACCCCAAAGAGAAGAGAGGAAGATCTGGAGAAATCTGAGGCATATTTAAATTGGGAAATAAGCAATACAATAACCTCCTTAGCTTGCTGAACTTCCCCAAATCCAGCTACCAATATTGTGATGTCATGATATTAGGAGGTCGTTCAAAATAGAATTACTTTCCAATTTGAGCATGAATAGTTCTGAAAAAAAATGTTTTTTGGGGAAAAAGTACTCTAGGGGGAAAAAAGTGTGTCAAGATTGGGTGAGGACTAGAAGAATAAAACCATGACAAGGGGAAAACATACAGCATCTGCTGTTTCTGGGCAAATATCTCTTTTTGCAAAGGACCGATAATGCTCTAGATTGTAGACCATTTTAATGAATCAGGCGATTACGCCAAATCTTAAGCATCACTCAGCTCAAAATATCAACACAGAGACTCTTATTTATTTATTTTTTTCAAGAAAGTGTTTCTATTCAGGAAGGCATTCAAGTTCCCAAAAGTTAGCTACATTTGACTTAGCAAAAGCTATATCCTTTCTACAACTGGAATTAATGAACAGTTTTGTGCAATCTACTTCAGCAACGTGGACATGTACATATAGCTCTGTCAGGTGTTTTGGTTTGTTTTTTTAAATTATCATGCCTTATTTTGCTCTATTTCCTGAACTAGAAAACATATGATTGGTCAAGAAAATAGGTTTTGTCCATCAGAGCTTTTAAAGATTTAGTTTAACCACTTTGAGTCATAAATTGGCGTAGGCAGAGAGAGGGAACAGCCCCATTTATAGGCCAAGGCTCCTGAAATGACTCACTCTGACAGCAGAGATGCTGAGCTTCAGGAGGCCTTGCTCATGCTGACAAGATCCAGGCATGGCGCTTCAGGTGCTGTCTGAGCAGTGCCTCTAGTTCCTCTTTGGATCACATTAATTTTCTATTTATCTGAGGAATAATAATAAATGCAAAACATAATATTTTCATATCTCTGTAGATGTCATCAGCACTGTCCATTCAGCATTCCAGAAAACCACCTCTTGTTTTTGCCCATATTCTGCCTGCTTCCTCTTTGTCTCTCCATTGTTCCTTTTCTCTTTCTTTCTGTGGAAACTATCTGGGTTCATATCTTGGCTCTGCTATTTTCCATGTGATATTGGGCAAAGATGTGCCTTCGTTTCCTTATTTGTACAAAAGGGATGTATTAGTCAGGGTTCTCTAGGGAAACAGAATCAACAGGAGATATCTGTAAATAGTATGAGATTTTATAAGAGTCTCTCATGTGACCATGGGGATGCACAAGTTCAGATTCCACAGGCAGGCTGCAAACCAGGGTCTCCGATGAAAGTCCAATGAAGGTCCTTGATGAGTTTCCAGGAGACATCGGCTGTCCAAAGACGAGCTGGGAAATTCTCTCTGAATGCTGAAATCACTTCCCCTTTTAAGGCATTCAACTGATTGGATAAAGCATCACTCATTGCTAATGGCAATCTCCCTGGTTGATGTAGATGTAATCAGCCATCTATGCAGTAAACTCACTGATGACTAAAGCCCATAAATGTCCTTGTATTACAATTAGCCCAGTGCTTGCTTGACCAAACAACTGGGCACAATTACCCGGCCCAGTTAACACATTAGCCTAACCATCACAAGGGGTGATAACAGAATCTTCTTTCAGAGAGGTTTTATTGGTTTAAATAATTTAACGCATGGAAGGACTTAAAATAATGCATGGCCCATTTTAATGGCTGGCTGTTATTCATGGGAATGGGGGAGATAGAAGGTATTGGGGGTTCTTTGAGACCTAATGGGGTTAAAGGAATGAATTCTACCAATTTAGTTTGCACAATCCTTAAATTTTGTTCATGGGAAGAGAACATTAGGTCCTATTATTGAGTTATTTAAGGCTTCTTTTGTGGTAGTACAGAACACAAGATACTTTGGCTAGGGAAAATTCACCAGTAGCCAAATAAATATATAATGTGCAATAATAAAAAAGGGGAAGTGGTTTGTTCATGAGTTGAAGTTCAGCAATTAATGAGGACAACCTTTCTGGAGGTCACCTTGGCAATATGTATCAAAAAACTTCAAATGCTCATGCTCTTTGACATAACAATTCCATTTTTGGGAAATTTCCCTAAGGATATAACTAAGGATGTGGGAAGAATTGAGTTCCAAGAATGTTCATTGAAGTGATCTTTGCAAAAGCAAAGCTGGAAATCACCTAGGACTCAGTTGGTTAAGCAAATTATAGTGCTTTCAAACAATGGACCACTATGCAGTTAAAAAAGGGGGGTATTTATTAATATAGAAAGATAGTCATGATACATGGGTAAATGGAAACAGCAAGAAAAACATGAGGATTTTGGTTTGCTCAGAGTGTGGTGTGGAGGGGTACTTGGGGGTTTATGCACCATGACAATGATTGTCTTTGGGTAGGTTAGACTGGGTGTAGTTTAAATTTTTTCTTTCTTATTTTTTAATCTGTTTTTCTGTATGTTCTGACTTCCTGAAATAGACATGTATTATTTTTTCAGTTTTAACTGAATTGTTTATTGTTAAATTTAAAAACAAAATGCTTTGAAAACCCAAATCTTAGTTTGATTTTTAAACTTCTGAACACATTTACTCTGAGCACACACTGAACATAGATCTTGGCTTCCAGAGACCTAAGTTCTAGCCTTGGTTGTGTAACTGACTAGTAAATCAGACCACAAAGTTACATGCAGTCAGGCCTTGATCTTCTTATCTGTGAGATGGCTTCAGAGACGATAAAACTGCCTCTGTGAAGCTATGAGGATCCAATAAAATAATAGATGTGAAAGTGGTTTGGAGTTCGTACAAGTGCCTTTTGGAACTTATTAATCTAGACAAGCAATTCACTTAACCTTGATGAAGAGAGGGATAAATTATGATTGAACAGCCAAGATGAGCTGATTCTTTCATAGTCTAGTTTTTGCAAAGCTATAGCTTCCCAGCATCCTTTGGACAAAGAGCTTTCCATCTTGTGAGGGAGGTACTGAAGAGCACAATTGTTTAACAGACTCCCACTGTTAGCTAATTTAGTGAACGTTCAGATTTCCTAATGCAAAAATCATCAGAGTGAAGAAATAGTCAAGGATTTTCTAGGTGTGGATTTAGCAACTCACTCATGTACTGGTGAATGAACATGTAACAGGAGAATACTCCTGTTACTGAAACCTCATACTTGCTTTGAGACAGAGTTGTAATTGTATCATGAAAGATAATTGGCTAGTGTCAGGGACAGCTCTGTCAGTATTGGAGATAATGTAATGGCTGCTTTATTTTTAAAACTCTATAAACTTTTTTTTTTTTGCATGGAAAGGTAAGAAAAATGTAGCTAGAATTTAGCTAAAAATGCATTACTGTTTGCTCACAATTTCTCCAAAATTGTGTTAAACAACTTGCTTGCATTATCTTAATCAATGGTTCTCAAAGTGTTTTTCCCTGACCAGCAGCATCAGCATTACCTGGGAACTTGTTAGATGTGCAGATTCTCCTGCCCCACCCCCTGTAAAGTATAATTACTTTACAGAAATTATATTGAAACTTTATTCAAAAGGCATATTCTTAAATGACTCAATCTGCAATGTAGAAAGACACAGATATAAATGCGGATGTGTGTGCTGGTAAAATTTGAATTCCACATCAGCAGTGCACTTTAGTGTGGTTTGATGACTAGGATATAGACCCACGAGATTAATCCACACAACTAGGTGAAAAGCAGATATTCCAGTTGATCACTTTACACAGTTTGAAACATAAAATTAAATATGCATACTTACCTGATGTGGACCAGAGTCTGAGAATATAATGAACCTCATTTAACTGGGATTCCTGAAATTTGTATAGCCAGTGCCAGGTAGATATTCAATATACAGATTGTTTATTTCCATTTCGGGGAGGGAAAGGTAAGCATTGGAGTCCAGCAACTCTAGAGGTGGGGCCCACTAATCTGTGTTTCAGCAATTCCTCCAAGTGATTCTGATGAGTTTAAATTAATCCTCCTTATAACCCTACAAGGCTACTGTTACGGCCACTGTTTTATAGTTTAGGAAGCTACAGCTTAGAGAGAACAAGCACCTTGTCCAAGATCACATACTGACTACTAGATACAAGACATGAAGTCGTGCCTCCCTATTTCCAAAGCCTGAACACCCTCACTATTTATCTGAATAACTTATTGCTCTCCTTTTTCTCCTCTTGGATTTCTCTTCTCTTCTTTCATCTCCAGCCTAAGTTGTGGTGTGAATTCTGTTGGATAGAAGAGACTCAGAAATGGCTGGGACCAAATATTCAATTCCTGCCCTAACACTGCCACTTCCCTTCTTTCTGCAAGTGATTCTTGAGTGATTCTGCAAATTATTATGCAAGTGATTCTTGAGCTTTTCTCAGAGATCTAGGTCAAGCATGAAATAGTGGCTTAAGTTCCAAACCCCATTGTCAATCCTTAGTGCATCAGTCTTCCAAAGGGGTGCCAAGGCAAAGTCCAGTGATCTGTTGGCTTTTATTAAGAGTATTTATTTGGGGTAAAAGCTCACAGTTACAAGGCCTTAAATTGTCCAACTCAAAGTTGCTTTCTCACCAAAGTCAGTTGCCATGTGTTGAAGCAAGATGGCCTCGGATCTCTGGCTGGTCTCTGCCTTCCCCACTGGGCTTCCTCTTCCCCTTGAGGCTTTGTGCTTAAGAGATCCTGTAGTCCTCTCTCTCCTAGCATAGGGTTTGCTTCTTTCTGGGCCTTCTATATCAGTCTCAGCTGTTCTGGTCTCTTCCCTAGGTCAGCTGTAAACTATCAGGTGAATGGCTCATCTCTCCCTGGGGCTTTAGCTACTTGAGCCTTCCCCTTTCTGCCACATGGCAGAATCAAAAGTGACAGAGCTCTCTCTTCCATGTGTCTCCTATCTGTGTGACTATCTGTTTATTTCAGACCCAGCCAGGGCATGGGGACTCAAATGAGTCCTGCCCACTGACAGTCAATTCAAGAGCCCTAATCTTAACAGGTAATCTAATCAGAGACCTCTCAGCTGAATTTAATGCAATCAAAGGATATCACATCAGAGGAATAGATTAGTTTACAGACATAATCTTTCTCTTTCTGGGATTCATACTTAGCTCTAATGAACTGGACTAAATTATATGGAGCCAGAAGGCCATTTTGGCTTGAGTTGACAGCCTCAGTACCAATACTAAACCAGGGAGGAAAAAGTCTCTTTGGCCCATTTCTTCCAAGCCCTCCTCCAGATCTTAGCTAGCTCTATCTTCTCACTGTAATGATAAGAGAAGGCAAATGGAAGGGAAAGCACACCAAGGAATGGAGAGAAAAGTACCTTTGCTCCAATACTTTATGCAGAGTCTATAGAATGGCCAGACTTGACTTTCTATATTGATTGTATAGGAGGAGAATCACTTCAAGAAATAATTCTCGGGAGGTCTCTAAAGGGAGAGAAACTGCTTCCACTAGGCCTAGAGTTTAAACCTCTTCCCTTTAACACTGAAAGTTCAACACCTTTCACTCCTCCTTCATCTTGACATCCTTTTAAGCATATGTCTTCCCTGGAATAACAGGATGAAAAGGAAGCTTGAGGTCTCCCTAGAGGTCAACAAAATTTGGGCCATGAGGTCATCTCCTAGGGTTACTAGAAACAGATAACAAATTTATTCCCAATTATTTCAAAGTTTGACTTTATTTTGGGGTAAGGGGAAAGTAGAATATTTTTAATCAGAAGATGTCTTCATAGAGGAGACAATAGTCATTTTAAGATGTTTGTTTTTTCAGTTATGAGAAATGTTAAAATGGAATTTACATGGAAAAGATCCAGTATCCTTTGAAACTAAAAGAAAAAATATTTTTCATTACTCCCATTAATCTCCTTTCAAGAAACAACTCAGAATCTCTGCTGTACTTTTCATGGTCTAATTTTCCTCTTCTTTCTTAACACCACCCTAATCTCATTTATTTACTTCCTCTGTGAGAGCAGATATTTGACACATTACAATCCTCAGACATGGTGGTAAATCATGATTTGCTATAGCTCTGACTACACATAGGATCACCTGTGGAACTTAAAAACAGATTCATTTCCTTCCTCATCTCCTTGGTGGGGAGGGAGGGAGCCTGTTGGGATCATGGGGGTGTGGGGTGGGCATTGCTGAGAGAGGGAGACCTCGAATTGCATACTGGGCTGGCTGGGGTGGAATAAATATTGATTTGATTTCCAGGTGTGTCTCTCATCTTGTTGCAGGCTGACATCCCAAGCTGCATTTGTGAAGATGAACTTGATCACCATCTTCTCTTGTCCACCCTTCCCCTCTGTGACAGTTTGAAGTTATTTTATGAATCCATAAAAAAAAGAAAAAGATTATGCTTTTGAACTAATCCATTCCTGTGGGTGTGAGACCCTTTTGATTGGACTTGGTCAGTGAGGTGTGACTCAGGTTGAGTCACCACCCTCTTGCTAGGTCTTATATAAATGGAGAAACAGAGATAGAGACACGGGAAAAAGGAGCTCTGCCATTTTGATCTGGCCATGTGAGAAAAAAGACTTCCGGTTCTCCTACAGATGAGTCCAAAGAGCTGAGGTCTAGAGAGAGATGACTGATCCACCACAGCTAAGTTCAAGGAGAAAGTGGAGCTAGACCAACAGACCTGTCTTGTCTGATCGCCACGTGACAGGACACCAGGATCAACAGTAGCTGACTTTGGTGAGAAAGCATCTCTGATGGTGCCTTGATTTGGACATTTCATGGCCTCTGAACTGTAAACTTTTACTCCAAATAAATCCCCTTTATAAAAGCCAACACATTTTTGGTACTTTGCATCCATAGCCCTGTGGGAAAGGCCTCAGATCCACACAGGAGCTTGGAGAAGAGATTTTTAACCACCTCTCACAACATGACATTTCACAAGGACTTATGTCTACTTGCTCAGGTCTAGGGGAGGAACGAAGCAGAGGGGCTCAGCAATAGGGGAGGAGTTCATCTTTCGAAAGTAAAGGAAAGCTACTCCATCAATTGTATTTTTCTGTGTTCTGGTTCTTTTGTATTTTAATTATCTTCTTGACTATTCATGAGTTCAATGAGCATGGGGACCATGCACTATTCATCTTTATTTCACCATTTGCAAACCAGTGCTCAAAAAAAAGTATATAAATGGATGGCATTTTTAGAGTTAAATTTTGCTTTTACCTGGGACAGACTCCTTCACATCTGTTCTTCCAGGTGTTGGCTGAATTGGTTGCCTTTTGTTTGTGATAACAGTTGTAGTTTTATTGTATCTGTGCAAACTGACCCATCGCTAAAGCAAAACAAAACAGTCTGGGGCAGCATTTTATTTACCTTTATCTCTCTTCCAATTTTCCTATCACCTACAAAGGGCAGTAGAAGGACAACTGCCTTCGTAAACAGTTAGTCCTAGGATTGAATCATCATTCTGACATGAACTAGGTATGAGAAATGGTAAATAATTGCACTACTATGAGCATTTGTTCCTCTATAAAATGGAGTCAAGGAAGCTGTCCTATAGAGTTATGGCGAAGATTAAAAGGAAATAATATATGAAAGAAGCTTTGTACCCTGTCACATGATAAACATCCATTAATGATGTCAGTTCAAACTAAAATTTTCCTCCATGAAAAACAAGAAGGTAACACTTCAACTCTAAGTGTTGGGCCAAGTAAAAAGACTTCATCTTATGGGTAACACAAATAAATTTGTGACTTTCTTGCTCTGTATTTTGGGTCGTTTTATTAGATGATCTCCAAAGCTACCTTGATTACTTTCATGTTCCAACAACTTGGTGAAATATGAGTATGCAACATGTCAGTGCTGATGAGAGGAATGATGTTACATACGGAGCATAATCTTGATTCCTGAGGACCAGATGTGAGCGATTGCCTCCCACTGGGTATTTCTCTATTGTATGTGAGCATCTGATAGGAAAACAGGCATTTTGCTTAAGACTGCAGAAGTTGCAGTGTTTGTTTAATGATTACTACAGCTTGCTTTGTAATTATGATTGCATGGGCAATCCTGCACAGTCCAGGGAACTTTCAGAAAGTAATGATGGTAATTTATGGCCATGTGGTTTTGTGTGGATGCTTAAGTACTTGGTCTGCGGCTGGCTTGCATGCTCCATTGCCTGCCTGATGGACCCATTGCCCACCTGCACGCTTTCCCCCCTCTTGATGAAACACTTTAGAATGAACACTGAGATTGTCTGACACACAAAGGAAAGAGAATGTGTGCAGGGAAAGGGAGATTGAACCTGTACGAAATTCCTTTCCATGTATTTTCAGCTTTTCAATCAATAAAAACAGATCACTGTTTTCTTTCGTTTTAAAAAATTCCATTGGAGAGGTCTGCAAATTAGACCTCTCACTGGATACCTAGTTTTAAATGAACTTGGAAAATTCCATGGGCTTCAGGTAAACTTCTGTGAATGTTTCCTTTTAACTGTGTATTTTTAGATAATTGAAAATTAATTTAAGTAACTTTCCATGGCTTATGGTTACACATAAGCATGTTTTATTCATGTCGGCAAGCAACTTTAAAAAAAAGCTGTGTGTGTAAGTTTAATTCAGATTTTGGGGGAAAGACAGGAATGATAAAGTAAAGGGAGAACAGTAATTGAGCATTCAGTTTCTGTCTATTGCTTTTGAAAATATGCCACATCCTGAAAGGAAATTCTGCTTATGTGTGCCACCATCTCCAAAAGGAAAATGAAGATGTTGGTTAAATTTTTCAATAAGCCAGCCCTAAAGAATTTCCTTTGAAGTTGTTTTATATGCTCCTCCACTGAAAAACTTAAAGATAAGTTATAACTCTGCTTTGTGCTTTGAAAATTAATTCAGCACATTAATTGTATTTATGGGAGAAAGTAGTAAATGTCCCAGAATGAATACACAGCCATAATTTACTCAGAGGGAACTGCTACTGCCCATAAACTTCTCCAACTCGCCTCTCCTGGTTTATGACATTAGCCAGCCTCACAAATGAATCACTGCTTTGTGCGCCATCGGATTCTTGCTCTATGTAAATTTCCACTGAATGCTTATCAAATAGGATTATTACTTATTGCATGTTTTCTTCACTAATTTTCCAGGAGATTAAAAATAGTCTCTCTTTTGTAAGGAGGGCCTCAGTTGGTCTCAGCTTTGTATCCATTTGGATTCAGACACACTTGGCAGAATAATAGGGCAGCTGCCAGGAGTCTCTTTGCATCAGGAATTGGGGTGCCTTATAGAAAAGACTCAGAATGTGGGAGAGGGAATTGGACACATGAGCTTGGTCTAATACGTTGCCATGTCTGTGCCATCCTACAGAAGAGGACCTGTGCATTACAGTGTCTGTATGCTAGCCCAGTGGTTGTGCTTGAGTAGGTATTCATGCTTGAGTTTTAGGGAGAAAGTGGCATGAGTAAATCAAAAAAGCAGTATCTTTATACTCAAAATTTCTGTGACATGTTTGGAGCACAAGGCAGCTTTCCTTGGGGTCAGGATAACAGACATAACAGAAAATGTGGAGGGAAGCAAATGCTCCACTTTGGCAAGGGGCACTTCTTGACTTGGGTGAGCTAAAACTCCAGGTAACCCAAGTGAGATACAGTGAGGATGCCAATGCAACAGTGATGGCTGAGGCCCTTGGTGGTGGTGATTAGTCTTGGGAGGAAACCTGGGGTTTGGGGGAGTGAGGTGACTCATAGCCCTTGATATGACAGCATTATCCACCTCCTTACTGTATAACACGTGCTAGGCGAGGGTCCTTCATGTAACATTGAGCAGCTGAAGCCTCTGGAATCAGTGGCTGCTGAGAGAAGGAGTTGTAAACCCACATATGCTGTTTCTTAGAGACTTGGAAGTAGCTATGAGTGACTTTGAGGATGAAACGTAATCTCACAAAGCTATGGAGATGAAATCCAGAATAATTCTTAATTGGGAGATTCTAGTTCTGCCTCAAGACTGGTGTAACCTGACAAAATAGGCATAACTTCTTTGAGTTCTTTAAAGCAAGCAACATCCCATTTTATTCAGTTTATACCTGTTTCAATATAACAATATTATTGGGTGAAAAATCATCATCCACACATTGTAAAGCCTTTTCTATTCCATTTTTGGGGAAATAGTTGGCTATGATTTTATGTGCTATCAAATGTTTTAAGTGGTTTTCAAAAAAAAAAATGTCACTTGATCACATAAATTCTATTTGCTCTTCCAAATTTGCATCAATTCTGTCTTCTTTGTCAAAAGTATTCACTTTTCTGATACCTCTTGTTGTCACCAGACCTAGAAGATATGGTAATAAATAAGAGCATGGAGGTTTTCACATCCAAAAATGTAACAACTATAAAATGAAATTAAAAAAGCACAATAATCCTGTATATATCTATTTGGAAAGGGTGGAGTTTAGAATGATGACACTAACTTACATCAAGTGCCTTTTAGGGCTTCTTCTTTCTGATTTTCTATTATGCTGTTTGATTTCCCATGGGGTCATCTTAAGTTTTTAGACATGAGAAAGTAAATCAAGATTTATTTTTGTGACTCTTCTCCATTATTAGCATGTTGTAACACTTTTTTTTCTAAACTCTTAAGAACTGTTTGCTTCTAACACTCACCTTATTTTTAAATACCTAGGATGTTGTCATAAAAGTTTGAATAAATTCCAAAGAAAATCTCAATTTAACTAAAAGCAGAAGCCATGTAAGTTGTCTGATAAAAATTAAATAAAAAATCATTTATAAAGGATGCATAACACAGGTACCTACACAAATGCACCAACAACAAGTCCTTATTCCCCTGTGATTGTTAGGCTAAAGTGTCAACTTGGCCAGGTAATGGTGCCCAGTTGTTTAGTCAAGCAAGCACTGGGATGATTGTAATACAAGGGCATTTCATGGACTTCACTCACCAGTGAGTTGATTGCATAGATGGCTGGTTACATCTACAATCAACTGAGGAGATGGCCATCAGCAATGAATGACCTCTCATTCAATTAGTTGAAGATCTTAATGGGGAAGTGATTTCAGCAATCAGAAGACAGAATTCCCATCTCTACTTCAGACAGCCAGCGTCTCCTGGAAACTTAACAAAGACCTACACTGGAGACCCTGGTTTGCAGCCTGCCCTGCAGAATTTGGACTTGTGCATCCAAACTGTCGTGTGAGATAATTTTATAAAATCTCATACTATTTACAGATATCTCCTGTTGGTTATGTTTCCCTAAAGAACCCTGAGATCTGTATAAGCCGAAGAGTTCTAGGTCGAGTAAACAAAACCCTAACTTGAATTACAGAAACAGAGTCATGGCTCCTTAATCAATTCCCAGACTTGAGACAATTTACAGACCCAGAACCTCTTGAATGAGGGGAAGGCCGGGTCCTCTTGGGGAAGGATCCTGTTATACTGCCAAAAATTTATACTGTTAATCTTCCTCCCAGCTTTCCCCAAAGAGTCCTACAGCCTTTTACCAGGGTAATTGTGCACTGGGGAAAAGGAAATGATCCGACATTTCAGGGATTATTAGACACTGGCTCAGCAGTAACATTAATTCTAGAAGACCCAAAAGGTCACTATGGTCCACCAGTCAGAGTAGGGACTTATGGAGGTCAGATGATCAATTTGGAGTTTTAGCTCAGGCCCATCTCACAGTGGGTCCAGTGGGTCCCTGGATCCATTCTGTGATTATTTACTTAGTTCTGGAATGTATAATTGGAATAGACAAACTCAGTAACTGGCAGAATCCCCACATTGGATCCCTGACTTGTGGAGTGAGGACTATTAAGATTTGAAGGACTAAGTGGAAGCTACTAGAACTGCCCCTACCTAGCAAAATAGTAAATCAAAAGCAATACTGGATCCTGGAGGGATTGCAGAGATCAGTGCCACCATCAAGGATTTGAAGGATGCAGGGGAGGTGACTCCCACCACATCCCCATTCAACTCTCTTATTTAGCCTGTGCAGAAAACAGAT
Source organism: Cabassous unicinctus (assembly GCA_029593785.1). NCBI lineage: Eukaryota > Metazoa > Chordata > Mammalia > Cingulata > Chlamyphoridae > Cabassous > Cabassous unicinctus. The sequence goes on along the minus strand of JAQZBX010007973.1, from coordinate 33,024 downwards.
GGACCTTGGAGGATGATAGCAGATTATCATAAATTTAACTAGGTGGTTACTCCAATTGCAGCTGCTCTTCCAGATGTGGTATCATTGCTTGAGCAAATCAATATAATCCCAGGTAATTGGAATACAGCTATTGATCTGGCAAATGCTTTGATCTCAATTGCCATTGGTAAGGACCACCAGAAACAGTTTGCTTTCTGATGGCAAGGCCAGCAGTATACCTTCACTGTCCTGCCACAGGGGTATATCAGCTCACCAGCCCTATGTCATAACATTGTTTGCAGGGACCTTGATCATCTCTCCCTCTTAAAAGACATCACACTGGTCCATTATATTGATGATATCATGCTGATTGGACCTAGTGAGCAAGAAGTAGCAATTACTGTAGACTTATTGGTAAGGCATTTGCATGAGAGAGGATGGAAGATAAATCCAACAAAAACACAGGGGCCCGTCTACCTCAGTGAAATTTCTAGGTGTCCATTGGTGTGGGGCATGTCAAGTATCCCTTCTGAAGTGAAGGATAAGCTGTTGCATCTGATCCCTCCTATGACCAAAAAAGAGGCACAGTATTTAGTTGTTCTCTTTGGATTTCAGAGACAACACATTCCTCATTTGGGTGTGCTACTCTGGCCCATTTACTGATTATATTAGTCAGCCAAAGGGATGCTGATGCAAAGAACCAGAAATCTGTTGGCATTTATAAAGGGTATTTAATTGGGGTAGAAGCTTACCGTCACAAGGCCCTAAAGAGTCCAACTCAAGGTACCATAAGAGATACTTCCTCAGCCAAAGTCTGTTGCCATGTGTTGAAGCAAGATGGTGGGTGATGTCTGTGAGGGTTCAGCCCTCCTCTTCCTCTTAAGGCTCCATGGGCCCAGCTTCTTCCAATCTCAACTGTAGGCTGGCATATGGCTCCTTTCTCTCCCTGGGGCTTGTTTGTTTCTGGGATCAGCTGCTCTGCTCTCTTCACAACATCAGCTGTAGACTATCAGGCTCATCTCTCTTTGCAGGGCCTCTGCCATGTCTAATGAGCTGTCTCTCTTCCTCTGTCATGTCTTTTCTGTGTGAGTGTCCACTCACCAAGGGGCCAGGGACTCAATGCCCTACTGATGTGGCTGAATCAAAGCCCTAATCTTAATTTAATCAAGTAAACATAACCTTTGAATTTAAAACAATCAAAGGGTATCATGCCCAGAGGAATGGATCCGTTTACAAAGATAATCAATATCTCTTTTTGGAATTCATAAATAATATCAAACTGCCACACTGATTGACTAGAAAAGCTGCAGTTTTGAGTGGGGACTGGAACAAAAGGAGGCTCTGTGACAGGTCGAGGTTGCTATGCAAGTTGCATTGCCACTTGGGCCATATGATCCAGCAGATCCAATGGTGCTGGAAGTGTCAGGGGGCAAATAAAGAAGCTGTCTGGAGCCTTTGGCAGACCCCTAATGAGAATCACAATGCAGACCCTTAGGGTTTTGGAGCTAAGTCCTGTAATCCTCTGCAGATAACTACTCTCCTTTTGAGAAAGAGCTTTTGGTCTGCTACTTGGCCTTAGTAGAGACTGAATGTTTAACCATGGGCCACCAAGTTACCATGGGACCTGGGTTGCCTAACATGAGCTGGGTATTGTGTGACCTACCAAACCATAAATTTGGGTGTGCACAGCAGCACTCCATCATAAAGTAGAAGTTTTATATACAAGAAAGAGCTCGAGCAGATCCTGAAGGCACAAGTAAGTTGCATGAGAAAGAGGCCCAAATACTCATGGTTGTCACTCCTGCCACATTACCTTCTCTTTCCCAGTTCAGAGCTACGGCCTCTTGGGGAGTTCCTTACAATCAGTTGACTAAGGAAGAGAAAACTCAGACCTGATTTACAGATTGTTCTCCATGATATGCAGGTACCACCTGAAAGTGGATAGCTGCAGCACTGCCCTTTCTGGGATGTCCCTTAAAGACAGTGGTGAGGACAAATCTTCCCAGTGGGCAGAACTTTGAACAGTGCACCTGGTTGTTCATTTTGCTTGGGAGAAGAAATGGTCGGGGGTGCATTTGTACACTGATTCATGGGCTGTTGCCAATGTTTTGGCTGGATGGTCAGGGACTTGGAAGGAACATGATTGGAAAGTTGGTGGCAAAGATGTCTGGGAAAGAGCTAGTTGATAGACCTTTCTGAGTGGGCAAAAAACATCAAAATATTTGTGACCTACATGAATACTCCCCAGAGGGTGACTTCAGTAGTGGAAGGCATTCAGCCTTTTTCCCCAGCCACTACCAATGGGCTCATGAACAAAGTGACCATTGTGGTAGGGATGGAGGTTATGCATGGGCTCAGCAACATGGACTTTCCCTCACCAAGGCTGACTTGGCTACAGACACTGCTGAGTGCCCAATATGCCAGCAGCAGAGACCCACATTCAGCTACCCATATGGCACCATTCCCTGAGGTGATCAGTTTGCTACCTGGTGGCAGGTTGATTACATTGGACCACTCCCATCATAGAAGGGGCAGTGATTTGTTTTAACTGGAATAGACATATACTCCAGATATGGTTTTGCCTTCCCTGCATGGAATGCTTCTTCCAAAACTACCATCCGTGGACTTACCAAATGAGTTATTCACCACCATGGCTTCCACACAGCATTGCTTCTGATCAAGGAACCCACTTCACAGCAAATGATGTGTGAGAATGTGTACATGCTCATGCAATTCACTGGTATTACCATGTACCCCATAATCCTGAAGCAGCTAGATTGATATAATGGTAGAATGGCCTTTTGAAGGCAATTATGGTGCCAACTAGGTGGCAATACCTTGCAGAGCTGGCACAATGTTCACCAATAGGCTGTGTATGCTCTAAATCAGTATCTACTCTATGGTGCTGTTGAGAAACTATAGCCAGGATTCACAGGTCCAAGAATCAGTGGGTAGAAATGGTAGTGGCACCACTCACTATTATTCCTAATGATCCATGAGGAAAATTTTTGATTCTTGTCCCTGCAACCTTAAGCTCTGCTGGTCTACATGTCTTAGTTCCAAAAGGAGGAGTACTTCCACCAGGGAAGATAACAATCATTCCATTGAACTGGAAGTTAATATCGCCACCTGGCCACTTTGGGCTCCTCATGCCTCTGAATCAACAGGCAAAGAGAGGAATTACTGTACTGGCTGGTGTGATTGATCCTGACTATCAAGGAGAAATAGGACTGTACCTATACATTAGAGGAAAAGAAGAATTTGCCTGGAATACCTAGAAAGTCTCTTAGTACTACCATGCCCTGTAACCAAAGTCAATGGAAAATTGCAACAACCCGATCCAAGTAGGACTAACAATGGCCCAGAATCTTCAGGAATGAAAGTTTGGGGTCATCCTATCAGGCAAAGAATCACGGCAGCTGAGGTGCTTGCTGAGGGTAAAGGGACCATGGAATGTGTAGTGGAAGTAGATAGTGATAAATACAAACTTTGACCATGTGACCAGTTACAGTAATGAGGACTGTAATGGTCATGAATATTTCTTCCTTGCTTTGTTACGAGTATGTTTGTATATGGACGTAAAATTAATATCTTTGCTTTCTTTCCTAATCTTTTCCCTTATCATATGACATAAGTTATAAATAGTTTCATATTATAGTATTTAAGGACATCAAGTTTAAGAGTGAATATTACCTAAGGACTTGCAAGCTCTTCTGGAGGGAATTAGTGTGTTTCCAATTCTAAGCAGGACAGCTGAATATTGTTAGGTGGAAATATATCTATATCTATATCTATATCTGCTATTGTTTTTGTTTAGAGACTAAGTGTGGTTTAAGTTGATGTGTATGGCTGCCAAGCCGACAAGGGGTGGACTGTGATGGTTAGACTAATATGTCAACTCAGCCAGGTAATGGTGCCCAGTTGTTTGGTCAAGCAAGCAGTAGGCTAATTGTAATACAAGGACTTTCATACATGGGCTTTAATCATCAGTGAATTAATTGCAAAGATGCCTGGTTACAATCTAGTAAGGGGATTGCCATCGGCAATGAGTGACGGCTCATCCAATCAATTGAAGGCCTTAAAAGGGGAAGTGATTTCAGCATTTAGAAAGAGAATTCCGATCTCTACTTCAGACAGTCAGCATCTCCTGGGAACTCATCAAGGACCTCCATTGGAGCCTTTAGTTTGCAGCCTGCCCTGCAGAATTTGGAGTTGTGCATTCCCATGGTTGTGTGAGACAATTTTATAAAATCTCATGCTATTTACAGATATCTTCTGTTGGTTCTGTTTCCCTAGAGAACCCTGACTAATACATCCCCTTAAAGCAGTTCTGTAATCGTTTAAAATGAATGACAATAAGGAAAGCATAAAACCCATTTGAAGTGGTCAAAGAAAAATTAAGAAGATTTAGAGTCTTAAATGCACTTATTAGGAAATAGAATGAAATAGCTTCCCTCAAGACAAATAGCAACAAAATAAATTCAAGGAAAGTAGAAAGAAATTATGAAATTTAAAAGTTGGTATTACATAGATAGAAAACTTTAAAAGAGGTGTTAAAAACCCAAACCTGGTGCTTTAAAAATAGTTATTAAATGACTTCTTTTTTGTGAGTTTGATAGAAAATTTAGAGAACATACACAAAGTGAGTATAACTGTAGAAATTGAAGCAATTAAAATTTATAAAAGAATTCAATGAACAGCTTTATGCAAGAAATTTGAGTAACTAGATAAAATAAATGCTTTTTACGTTAATACTAACTCAAAAATACCTGGACAGATAAATAGCATTGACAAACTTGAAAAGATGGCAACATCTTTAATTAGTAGACCTAGTGAAACTGATTTTCCTGTGAAGGTCTAATAAATCTCCAAGGACCACAGAATTCCCATATGAGATAAAAAATTTCCAGAAATGAAAAAAAAATATGGTAAATTTCTAAAGTCAGTCAACGAACTTAGAGTTATCCTGATACCAAAACCTAATTAAATTAACATAGAAAGATACTGTGGGTATTAAAATTGTATTTAAAAAAATTTTAAATCTCAACTTGACAACTAATTATCCAGTTTGCAAGATGCTATTAAAAGCTATGTTTCCCTAGTACATTTACAATATGATTCAGTTTGCAAAAACTTTATGTACATACTTTTCCAAAATATACCTGAATTCCAAATAAGTTTTCTAATAAAAAATATCAAGTGAGAAGGGGGTATTGACAGCAAGCAAAGATTGAGTCCAAGGTGCAGACTGATCACAAGTACATTCCATGAAATTACAAAAAAAAAAAATACATTGTTTTAAAAATCTGCATAAGCTTCGGTAAACATAGGCCATGAGCAAGTTATGAATTTCTGAAAGAAAAAACAGGATTGCATGTATGAACAAAAATAAATAAGGTGACACTACAGCCAAAAATACATAAGAGAGTATTGCTATGGCAGTAGAATAGTTACTAGGAGCTATAAACTGAGAATAAATGAATGGAAAGGTAGGCAGGGCCATGGGCAATTTTTTTTTTTTTTTCAGATTAATTAGAAATCTTCATTCAGAGCTGTTTGGATGATCACATTTTACCCCCTGCTACTCCACTTTTGTGATACAGTGGTTGAAAGTGGGGGTGGGTAAATGAAGGCAAATGAGGAAGGACGCTGAGTTTTGTTCTATATATTTCTCTATAGTTTGTATTGTTACATTGAAAAATCCTTATAAATTACTTATATAGTTTTAAAAAAAAGAACAGAAAACAGAAAATATGTTGTATAACATGCAGTATGCTACATAATTCCTGTGTTTTGATATGCTTTGTTAAAAAATTTATAATTGCTCAAATATTTTGATCTGGAAGTCTCTGAGTTATGATCACTTAAAGCATAGCAATATCTGCTACCAGCATTCCATTATTTACAACCTTTAAGTTTGTCTCTTTAGAAATTATTTCAACTCTCTTCTCTTGGGACTCTTTACTAGGTAATGCAGACATTCACATTGGGATATATGATAAATATAATATTATGTAGCTAGTTCCTGATAATGCCTTTATTACTACAGGGAAACTTCAGAGCCAGAGTTGAGCTTGTTGGTTTTCTTTTTCCATCAGCATGACACAGAGAAGGGAATATGGCATGCCTGTATATAACAAACTTTTACAATATAGACAGCCCATCACATAGGATTTGAACCACTTTGCATGTCAGTGTTTTGCTTCTATAGTGTCAGTCATGGAGCAGGTCAGGCTTCCACCTGATGGGAAAAATCTACTATTAATCTCAGCCACCTCCTTACTCTGCTCAGAAATGTTCCACTATCAATCAGTCATTATGTCTCCTTATTTTCTTGAAGGGTGACGCTATCAAACAACATGCCTTAAGGCACAAAAGATATCACTTGTAAAGCTGAGACAGAAATACCAATTCCTGGTTAATACTTGTATCAATGAGTCTTGTTTTTTTAAAGGAACCCTTTTCCTTTGCAGATGTAAGTTCATATCTGTTACTGAAAGTATGATATGTCTTGTGATTCTAGAGACAGTTCTAACCTGTCTGTTTCATTTGCATGTCTATGGAGGCTTAAGGAATTCTCTCCATCCAAGAAGTCTGAAAGAACTGGGTACTAAACTTTGGATATTGTACTCAAAGACAGTAATTACCAGGGCTGTTTACAAATATCCCAGTTTTCTGCCCTTCAAGCCTGAGCAAGGATTGTATGACCCCACCCAATTACTGTTAGGTGGCCTGCTTTAGCATTTGACATGTGAAGGAAGTGATGTGTGTCACTTCCAGAGAACAGCTTTAGGAACCGGTACTATACATTTCTCACGGTTAAAGCAAAGGACAGTCTCCCGGCTCCTCTATCAGCCCGGGTCCTGAAGTGAAAACAAATGAGGCAGAGCCACATGTGGTATGACTGAGGGGAAAAAACCCACCAACCTATGTTGTTATAAGCCACTGAAATTTTGGGGCTATTTATAACTGCAGCATATTTTAGCCCAGTGTGACTAACAACATTTCCTTAATATTAATAATATTTTCCCTAGTCCAACTCTCAAAGAAAGCTTCATAACAAACTTTCTAAGCTAAAAAGTACATTGACCCCTTTAATAATTTTTGGTTCATATATTTGTATAACAGAAAGTTTGTGTTTTTAAAAGATATCTATTCTAAATGCCCTATGTCAGGTAATAGTATTCTAATTTCCTGATTATATGTAAGCATTATAGCTAGGAATTTTCATATCAAGAAATAAATGTCTTCATTTTATAGGCACATATTTCTTTTAAAGGCCAAACTTATAACCTTTTATTTTTTTTCATGCTCTCCCAGGAAATACTGACTGGAAATCACTGTAGGCATCTTCTTAGTTATTCCTTAACTGGGAATTCTAATTTTCCCATAATATCATTTTTGCTACTTCTAATGGTAACATCTATTGTTCATTGGATGTCTGTGTTCCAAGTTTGTTACTAAATTCTTGACATACATTTTATTATTAATCCTCAGAGTAATTGTGCAAGGAAACAAAGGCTCAGAGTTAGTAATTGCAGTGTTTCAGAGATGTTAGGCAGAGGCTCCCAGCTAAAATCTGAGAAGGAGCATCAGGGAAAGAAGGAAAGCAAGAGAGTCACATCCTGGAATTGGAAAGATGTGCTTAACTGTGTGAAATGCTGCTTAAAGTTCAAATAAGATGAGGACTAAAAATTCACCACTGAATTGGGCAACACAGGGGCCATAGTGACCTTGACAAGAGCAGCATTGGAAGAGCAGTGGAGATAAATTTGCCTAGTGTGGGCTAAGAGTGAATAAGGGCAGAAAGGAGCTGGAGACAGCAAGCACAGACCACCCTTCCAAGGAGTTTTGCTGTAACCAGAAATGGAGGCATGAGACAGCAACTGAAGAGAGAAGAGGTACAGGGAGGGTTTAAAATTTTTTTAAAAAAATCAGCACAGAATAAATAACAGCTGGATTGCATGCTCAGGGCTGATGCAGAGAAAGAGTAAGCTTGATAATGGAGGTGTCTAGGGCAGAATCGTGGGGCCCGGTCTTCCACAGGAGGTTGGAGAGCTCATCCGCATAACTTGGGGAGGCCCAATGTGTGCTCACAGATGCTGGGGAAGTGTGGCAAAGGGTGAGGGAGTCCTTAGTACTTCCGTATTCTCAGTGAAGCAGGAAGCAAAGTCCACTGAGAGGGAAAACGGGGAAGGAGGTGTTAGAGGTTTGAGAAGAGGAGTGATTGCAAGAGAAGGAGAGTGAACAGAAGTGGCAAAGGATGGCGACAACGAGGGGCTGCAGCCTTCCGCTGTGCCTTGTGATAACAGGGGATTCGGAGAGTCTTAGGAAAGAGATGCAGAGAATGGTCTGGAAGCAGCAACAAGGGCCAAACAATGCTCCAAGAGCCAGGGAGAAATAGCAGTCAGTGCTAGAGAGAGCTGCAGAGGAAGCAGTGTCTTCTGGAGGGATCCAGCTTCAGTTCGAGCTAGAAGATGAAGGGCACACAGAGAGATGAGGTTTAGAACATATATAGGGGATTTTTCTCATGACTCACTGTAAATTCCAGAGGTCAGAGAGTAAGGGTTCCATGTCCTGGGGTGAGATGGGAGACGAGAACAGAGTAGAGCATGGGCAGAGGCATTTGGAATTAAAATCTGACCTAAACCAGGAATAGGACCAGAGTAAGACTAGATGTGGTGGGCACAAGGCAGCTATTAGCAGCAAAGATGTGCATTGTGAACACATTGGGCTTCCTCTTTATCCCTAGAGGCAGAGGGCAGGCAGCCTTGGAGCAGGGGACGCACCCCGACTGGCTGTAGTGAAGGGGCCTCACAGCTGACCCTTGTTGAAAGGGAAACCCAAATGACTAAGTAAGTGAAGAAACGTTCAATTTCACTTGAACCTTCCATTTCAGAGAAATGTAAATAGTTATAATAAATTCTTCTTTATGCCACTAGATTTGAAAAAAATTAGAAGTTGGTTAATATCAGATGTTGGGGAGAATGTGAAGAAACGGGACATTTTATAACCTAGTGGTAAGATGGTTAAACTGTTGCAGCTATTCTAATGAGTAATGTGGCAGTAATTAGAAAAATTAATATGCTGATACCCTATCCCAGTAATCCTACTCCAGGGCAAATCCATCTGGGAAAAACATTCACTGGTCCACTAGGGGACGTATAGGAAGATGTTTACCACAGCACTGTCAGAGGGAGACCAGACATCCTTGCTAGGGGTGTGGATAAGAACAATGTAGTACAAGAATATATTGGAACATGAAGTGGCTATGGCAGAAGAAATGAGCAACATTAGAACACAAAGTGTTGAGTGTGAAAAAAATAAGAACTGGTTTAGATTTATAATCCTTCACACACATACATTAAAAGCAAACATGCATGCAGAAAAATACCAGGTATGTCAGGATGTGCATATACAATAAGGATGTGAGTTAAATATATTCCAGTGGCTGACCAAGGGGCAAAGGGTTGGGGATGGGGATGGGATGACGGGTAAAGCTAACTCATTAAAGTAGTAGAGGGGTTTGCAAAGATGATAGCAGGCCAGGAGCTAAGGAATCTGATGACCTCAGCTCTGCATTTCTGAGGTGTAAAAAAATAAAAAAGAACAAAATGATATGACCCACTTTTTGTTTGTTAAACTAAATTTGGCACTTTGTTTACCCCTTATGAAGAGTAAAGGCATCCTCAAGTGCCGTAACAATTTCAGGTGCTATAATTTTCTTAATAGTTATAGATAAAGAGTAAAGAGGGGAGAAAGGTAAGCTGGTGGAACCTAGCATTGCTTGTTGCCTCTCTTATTTCTACCTAAATTATTTCTTTAACGTGTGTTCACATCAACATCATTAAGGTGTAAGCAGTTACTTTCTACATGATGATGAGCAATGAGGATGTTATTCCTCAATGGATCTTCAGGCCCCAATATAGAGAGAGCAAAGATAGATCCTTAATAAATACTTGCTGAACAAAAATGGATTTTACCATTGAGGAAACAGAAGTGAATAGCAATATTTTCAAATGCCAGACAATTGAATCCATTGTACGATGTTACATATTTTGTTGGAGGTTACCAAGGTAGCATTAGCCAATCTGATTCATGTGAGTACTGACTTCTTGTTAAGAAGAGTGTGTCTCAATGTAGCTCATATTTCTAGATAATACTTCACAGTCTTACAACTGAAATGAGAACTGTTGCAAACTTGAGTAGATTCTGTTCAGTAGCTTAGTATTTAATCTCTGAGTCATGATAAATGAAGTGCTGATCCAATTGTCAGATCTGAAAGCCATGTTTGGCCTGGAGACCCAAAACCTTTTTCGATGGATTTTAGCTAGATTTAGATAGATTTCATATGACATGGTGATGTGTCAACATGATGATTTTTTAAATTTCATTTTATGAGTAGGACTCTGCAGTGTTTGCTATTCTCACCATCAAAAACTTCTTTATTTTTTATGCCTTTCATCTTTACCTAACCTGTGTAAATCTTACATTGACTATTTTCCAGAAATAATAAACTACTCACCTTCCTGGAGACACTGAGCCTAACCTCACTTGTGGAGAGTTCCACAGCCCTGGGTGTAGCCTGTGGAGAGGCTGGGGAGCCAGGCCAGACCACATACACACAAGGTTGGAGAAGCACTGATGGCCAGAGAAACTGCAATTTCTCTTCTCTTTGAGAGAAACGTCTATTTTCAGCAGAGATTAGATATTTCTCTTCTCTTTGAGAGAAATGTCTATTTTCAGCAGAGATTAGATAAGCTGCAAAAAAAGCATACTTGGGAAAACAGTTTGTTAGTTTCTCAAAAAGTTAATCTGAGCACCCCTAGGACCTAGCAATCCCACTTCTAAGAATAAACTTGCAAGAATTGAAACAGGACCTAAAACAGATGTGAGTACACCAGTGTTCATATAGCATTATTCACAATAGCAAAAGATAGAAACAACCCAAGTGTCCATCAACAGAAGAATGGATAAATAGCTGTGGTATACACACACAATGGAATATGATTCAGCCATAAAAAGGAATGAAGTTCTGATACATGCTACAACATGGTTGGGCCTTGAAGACATCAGCATGAGTGAAATAAGCCAGACACAAAATGACAAATATTATAAGATTACGTTTATCAGAAATATTAAGAGCAAGCAAATTCCTAGAGTCAGAAAGTAGATTAGAGGGCACCAAGGGCTCGGGGGAGGGGAGAATGGGGCATTATTGTTTAATGAGTGGAGAGTTTCTGTTTAGGTTATTAGAAAGGTTTGGTAATGGATACTGGTGATAGTAATATGAGTGAAATTAATAATAATGAATTTTATGTACTATTTAAAATGGTTAAAGTGGAAAATTTTGTGTTATATGTGTTATCAAGATTAAAAGGGGGTAGGGGATGACTCATGTGAGCCAACCAGGTCCAGTCCAGCAAAGATTGTGGAACCAGATAGACCTGGGTTTGAACTTCAGTTTCACCACTGACCAGCTTTGTGATGTTGGACAAGCTATATAACCTCTATGTGCCTCAGTTCACTCATCTGTAAAAAAAGGGATTTTATAAGAATATGTATCTGTGGTGGTTTGGAGTTTTATGTACCCCAGAAAAACATGATCTTTAATCTAATCCATTCCTGTGGGTGTGAACCCAATGTAAGTAGAATTTTTTTGTTGAGTGTGACCCACCTCATTTAGAATGGGTCTTAATCCTCTTACTGTAGTCCTTTGTAAATGGAATGAGCATGGAGAGAAAGCCACAGAAGCAAGAAGCTGAGATCAATGAAACCTGGAATAGAAGGGAGAGACCGGCAGATGCCACCACGTGCCTTGCCATGGATCGCCAGCAGCCGATCTTTGGGAAGAAAGCATCGCCTTGATGATGTCTTGATTTGGACATTTTGTCAGCCTCAAAACTGTAAACAAATAAATTCCCATTGCTTAAGCTGAACTATTTCATGGGATTGTGTTAAGCAGCCTAGGAAACTAAAACAGTACCTCACTGGATGGCCTGGGATTTAAATGAGATAATGAACAAGGCACCTTTAGCACCAAGTCTGGCACACAGTAAGTGCTCAATAAATGTAAACTCTTTTTTTAAAAACATGTTTGGCCTTGCCTAGAAAAACAGAAATTTTGGTCAGCTGGACCCTGAGCTCAAATGGTACTTGTAGCAAATGTTTCCCATGGAGTCAAGATTTCAGGAAATACCAGAAATGAAAATTAGTGTAACCCACCCATGGATCCTACAGCTTGGACACATTATACTTAATATGCCCTTCTCCTATTGTTGGTCTTTAGAATATTTCCTTTATAAACAATGCTGAAAGAATTATTTTTACTGCACATTTATGTTGAGATCTCTTATAATTTCTTTAAGGTGTATTTCTGTGAACGGAATTACTGGTTTCAGAAATAGGACAATATTAGAAGTTCTGTGTTTATGTTGCCAATTTAGTTTCATGAAAAATGTTCCAATTTATTTTTTGTAGTAGTTTTTAAGACCATTGTTCTCAAATTAATAATTTCAGCAACCTGTATCTTTTATGAAAATATTTCCTTTTGGTAAAAATTAACAAGTTCTTTTGATTTATATTTTCAAAATTAGTTGATTAATGGGCTGATTTTAAATGGGTTTGGGTATATATATTTCTTCTTCAAATTCCTTGCCTTGTTTATATCTTTTGCTTTCTTTTTAATATTGTTTTGCCATTTTCTAGTGGTGTGTTTTTATTATGAAGTTTTCTGTGCTATTAAATTTTTAAAATGTCAATATATCATATCTGGCTATTAGTTATCCTGTGGGTTATTATTCTTCATTTACATTATTTATGGTAGTTCTGTGAGTTAATTTATATTATTAGATTTTTGAGATTGCAAAATAACACATGTACCCATAATAAGTCAAATATTACAGAGATGACCACCCTCTCTCCAGCCACACAGTCCCAGCTACAAACCCAAAAGATAACTAATATTAACAGTTTGATGTATATACTACAGTTTTTTCTGTTTATATGCACATATATACACACATCACCCTTTTTTCTCAAATAATATCATAATCATGAAAGGAATCCATGCTTATTTTAGTTACAAAACACAATACTAAGAAATGACCACTGTTAAAATTTGCTGAATTTTCTTTCACTTAATGGTAACTTTTTATGTTCTAAAAATGACTAATAATATCAGAAAAATAATACCTTTAAAATTAAATACTGCAAAACCATTAAAAATAACAATGCAGGTGTTTCTGTTTTAGTTATCTGATACATAATTTTAATTCTTTTTTATGTATAGATAGAGATACATATTTTTTAACCAATCTCCACTGTTAGACATTCTATGTTTATCCTAGAATAATACTAAGTAACAAAGGCGATAGGAGCATTTGTGTCTTATTTATGTTTTTAATGGGAAGTCCTCCAGTGCTTTATTAATTTGGTATGCTATTGACCAGTGGTTTGAGATGCTTTTTATGATGTTCCATAATTACTTCTTATTTCCACTCTTCTAAGTTTTGAATATTTTGTTTGTTAAAATAAAAGGTTTAAAGAATTTTTAAAATGTTGTTTCTGTATCTGATGAACTTGTTTATTGTTTTTGTTTTTAATGATCTCTTGTCATTAATAGATTCTCCAATTTTGTGCCTATTCATATTTGAAAGTCTTGAGTTCAAATTCAACAACAGCACATCACCTGAAGAATATAGAATACTATTAGATTCCATTAAAAGTTAAACATTTAACTGCCAGGGTAAAATAGTGAGTACAGAAATTAGAATTTATATTTACCATGAAATGGTGAGATGTGACTGAACTTTGTTTGGGATTTCCCTCTCTGCCCTGCAGTCCAGAAAGTGCTGCCAAGCAGAAACCTAGAGGTCCTAGAGCTCATCTCATTTCTTTTTCTTCACTCAGGGATCACAGCCCTGCCTCACATGTTGTCCAATATCTGTAAAGTGATATTTCATACTTTTTGTCTAATTTATGGTGGGAGGGCAAGTCTGATTCAAATTACAACATTATAGTCAGAGGTGGAAATCTAACAGATGAAATCTTAAAGCAAAATGCAGACAGACAATTATTACCTCAGTGCTATTCTTTTTGTTCCTTTTTAATGGGTAGCTATTCAATTTGAAACAACAGAGGAGACCTTGGTGTATATTCTATCATAGTACACAGACGGAAAGCTTCTTGTGGTTCTATAGTGATCATTTTACTGTCTTTAATCAGAAAGGATTGCTACTAGCGAGATATTGCCTAAAGGAACAACTTAGAATCAATCATAAAATGAAATACTCTGTTGGATATTCACCACTATTTAAATCATCAGGATTAAACCTGCCAATAGGGTAGGTTTGGGTAGTTGTGTAAGGGAACATTTTTCAGCTCACTTACATTGATGAGTTCTGTGAGTTGCTTGGTTTTACTCTTAATATTTAATCTTCAAGAAGCATTACACTTAGATTCTTCAATACATGAGAATAACCAATCACAAAACAAAGCAAAACAAGTCAAAAATCTTTTAGGCTTTAAAACAAACCAGTTAGGGTGAAATTCTTTTTCTCATATTAGAAGATCCAGAATGATAGAGACTTTACTGAGAACCTATACAAGGCCAATGGTAAGAAAGCAGGTGTTTTCAGGTAGGCATCTCTACTGTAGTAGGACAGTTTTTTTATTGGTATGAGCAGATGTGGTTGTTGATAAAAATCTTCTTGACTAATAACTAAACCACAGAGGTTTTATTTAAACTGACGACTCAGAATATTTACCCTTCAGTTTCTCATGAGAGAGTTTAATCCTGAACTGACAATGACCTACTCTCGACCAGCATTACTTAAGGAATCCAACATTTGAAAGAATCTAATAGAAATGTGCACAATCTCACTATTTTAAATTATCCCTTATCTTAATTTAGATACTGGGAATGTGAGGTCCTAGACCACCATGTAGTACCTTCTTCCCAAATTGCTTTCATTAAATTTTGCTTTTCACCTTATACTTGATGTTTTCACAAAGGGTGGGCTGAATGGAAATTTTGTCTTTTATAATCACATAATTGAGGTTATGCATTACTTAGCGTGCCTTCTACCTACAAGGTTTCATCTTATAAATTCCTGCTTGAGTTTAGCTCCAGGAAGTAACACAGACTGCAGTGACAAATGTGTGTACTTTTGTTTGTCAGATAATGAAAAGAATGCAGTTCAACACGTCCTCCTTTGTGTTTTAACTGGCAGAAAACATGGAGCTCAATTCTGTGCCCAGGCGTAACTGTCACTTGAAGCAAGGGATAATATCAGCTTGCCTTTTCCTTCATTTGTATGTTTTAATCCTACTTGGTCCATTTTTTACTATATTTAAATTGTAAGACAGTTTAAATACTTTTGTTAGAAGAGGGGATATAATCCTAAATATAAAAGTTAATGTCAGAACACAGAGGTGTCCACAGTGGGTGGTCTGGATCCATCACAGGCTAACAAGAGAAAATGATGAGACAGAGAAAGCATTTTTAGGAGTAAAATGCTGCATTAGAAGTGTAGCATTTAGCAAAAGCCATGTGGCTATTAAAAACTGAGCAGGGACCTTGGGATTTGGCCACTTTACTAGATCAGTGGATCAATGAAAAAAGTAACCAGGTTTCAGAGGCTTGAGAAATGGGATGTTAGGACATAAAGCTCAGAAAAATAGATTGTCTATTTAATTTTAGGCTGAAACACAGAATGTACAAGAAACAAGAGATGTGAAACTTCAGCTGGGTCATTTGCGAACCTGGGCTCTGATTTAGAGAAGAGGAAGAGCCTATAATTTTGTAGTTTACTTCAATTTCTCATTATCCTGTGCTAAATATGCTGTGTGCTGTGACCTAAAAGCACTTGTTCTCTTTTAACTTAATTTGCTTTTAAAGTTTTTATATGCAGGTGATTAAGAAAACATATCTGTTATTCTTTGGGGAATTTATGCCCACAGTTCTCGCATGCTTGACATAATTAAGTAATTTTCCAGAGAAAAAGTAATTTGCCAGTCTTCCCTGTCTTTTTGTGTCTATAACTAGTTTTTGGAATATATGCATTTTTTAATCTCTTGTGTGGAGCTGGGAGGGCAGCAGCAGGCAAATCATAAAAATATTTGTCACTTTGAAAGTCCCACGAAAGTAGAGACCATGTGTATCACTCTTTCTCCGGCATCTACCATGATCCTTGTTACATGAGTCAATAATGAATACTTGAATCAATAAATCCCTGTCAATAACCTGTGACCTAGAGAACAACTGGCATCTGCAGCAGCAGCATCTAAGGGACTATAGGGGATAGGTGACAGTATTTCTTAAATGCACTGATGGCATAACTTTTAAGAGTACTGGTTTCATGATTATGTTCCTGTTTTAAACTAATGAACTCAGGCATTCTCACTTCTGACACTGGGCACAGAATTTCATAAGAAGCAAAACACACCCACACTTGGGGGTGGATAGTCTATGTATTTTAACTACTGTGCTTGTAATCACCCCAAAATTGTTCACTTTGGGAAGCTGAGATAACTCAGCAGCTATGATGACTCAGATTAGGAGTTGGCATCTTGGTATTTGCTGGTTGTTGAATAAGCAGATGGCTGATGTCCTGGACATCAGGAAACCAGGATTCTAGTGTCTAATCTGCCCCACTCTTCACCGAGTCCTGTAGGCAAGTCATTCCAGCTTTCTGAGGTTCAGTGTGTGCTTCTACTCGAACGAGGACATTGTTCTTCTGATGTCCTTTCCAGCTACAAAGTTTTATAATTTTATTATAGGAACCGGGTCTGCCATATTCCAGATACTCATCTTGTAGGATCCAGTAATTCTTTGCTGAAGCAAGAAGTTGTCTTTTATCAGTCACTTTCATTTTGGAGAATTGGACCCCATTTGTCCTTTGCCCTTATTCTACAGCACCTGTTTTCAGAAAATCTCTGGTGCTTTAGGAATAATAGCCAATAGTCCAAACTGCCATTCAGAGCCAGATAGCTTTTAGTGAGTTCATAACTTAGTTACTGGCACAAGTGATATGCATAACAGAATTGCCACGTTTGTTTGTGAGATCACTGTGTCTGCCAACTGAATTCAAAATGAGGAGAGCGAGACTGCATTTCACCACTTCTCAAAACAGAAAGTGCTTTTGTTGTTTTTAAGGTTTTGTATGTTCTGGCACACAACTGTGAGGTAGAGCATAAATTTACGCATACCCAGCAATATAGCTGGGTTTGGAAAAAAAAAACAACTTCTCTGTTCTAGATGGTTCCTGGCAGATAAAACATTAAATATTTTGGAAAAGAATGAAGACATTTTGTTTTGACCGGCTTCTAATAACATTCTTTTGAAGTAATCATTAGAGGGAAGGAAAGGATTTAAACTGAAAGAACAAATTCCCAAGTTAACCTCAATTGTTTTTATTCCCTGCATCTATATATCTAGTCACCTTCACCAGTTCTCTCTTTCAAATTCCTTCTCTCCAATAAGAATAAGATAAAATTGTCCTTCTGGGCAGAAGGAATGGAGAATGCAAGACTGGAGTCAGGGAGACCAATTGGGAAGCTATTGTGTCTAGAATAACCCAGCTGAGAAGTGAGGAGACTGACTGAAGCCAGTGCCGAGAGGTAGAGGAGGGGATCATTTTGAGAAATATCAAATAATCAGAAAGTCTAAATTGAGTGAAAAGGAGAAATCCAGAAAGACATTCATCTTCTGGCTTAGAGGACTGGCAGATGGTGGTAGAATCAACTCTCTAGAGAGGGCAGAGTTTTGGGGAAAGATGGTGAGGTCCATCAGAAAAATGTTTGGTTGTGCTGCCTGAAGCCCCCTAAAGTGGTGATGCCTAAGACACAGTTGAATTTGCAGGTCTGTAGCTCAACAGAGAGGTGCAAGGCTGTGTGTTTGGCGTTACTCCTGTTTTTAAAGCCAGGCAGTTGAACCAAAGAGGTTCATTCACATAGCAAAATAAATTGGCAATGGTTGACTGACTGGGGGCTCAAAGTTATATATATTCTTTCCTTCTTGTTCTAAACAGCTGGAGGGAGTCTTTAAAATGAGGGCAGTTGGGAATCTTCTGAGAAATCAGAAGGTTTTCATCTGAAAATCCTGTCTTAGAGTGTCTTCCTGTTATCAAAGAAAACTACGTTCGAGTAAAAAGGAGAGTCTGGAAGAGATTGTCATACTAAAGTGTCATGACCTTTCACCTACCTCCCAATTTATTCTCTTTCAAAATGTGTACTCAACACACACCAAACACTAGATTTGGATGGGATCTGGGAGCTCCACAGACCTTGGTGGCTCTGATGTTTGCTGATTCTACTTTCTATCAAATAAACCACTTTCATTTGAAGCATGGGCTCCTGAGGTTACCATTCAGATAGGGGGCTGAGAGAGTTTGCAAGCAAAGCAACCAAACTCTTGTCTATTCTAGCTCTGCTGGTGGCCAGATGGCTTCATGCTGTTCTCTTTTTCCTCTCCAGATTCCTCTCACTAGTCTTCTTACTCCTCTTCCCACCCAACACCGAATCAGCTCTGGCCGGCAAATGATCACTTAGCTCCCTCAGCTTCAAGCTTTCTACCAGTCCTTGCTCCAGCTTCACCAGGAGACAGTGGCAACTCCAGGAACCCCAGTACTGGCCAAGAAGCAAACATGCCACTTATAAACCCAGAGGATCCTGTACAATTTCCCTATTCCTACCCAGAATCTTACACCTTCTCCTGACTATGCATTGGCTTGCTTACCAGGACTGTCCAATGGGTAATAGAACATCCAATCACCTCCTTTGCATTTAAAGAGATGGTTATAGCCACTTTTGAAAAGTATTTTCCCCAACATTTCTCTCCTTGCTTCTTAGTTTATTGCTCTAAATTTCAGCTATGCCATTGGCATAATCTCAATAACATATTTTCATTTCAGGCCATTTCATTCCATTACCTATACTTTAATGCTTTGAAGCTTCTATGAAAAATTTATAGACTAATTTTTAAAAGGGCCACAAAAGTGGATGAGAGGCAATATATCTTATAATATCAGAATGTAATGATGTTGCTTTATATTTTCAGATACCTTTGGGTCTGATGATCCTGTGGGGCTTTACAGAATACATAGTAAATGCAGCATGATTTCAAATTTTGGTGCTCATGCTGGTATTTCTCATTAGCACCTTACCAAGAGCTTCGGTAACTATAAGAAAAGAGGCTCACTAAAGCATGAAATAAGTGAAAAATGCCCATTTTCAGTTGAATACATTTTCAGTAAATCTTCTTAGCACTGGAACATTTGAAGAGTACCCTATAGGTTAAGGTGAGTAAAGACAAACTGTACCACTGAAAGGTAAAATGCAAGATTTGTCAGGTACGGAATGAGTAAGGCAAGACATGCAGAAAACTTCTTCCCAGTGCCTTTCCCCTGGTGTACGTCTTTCCTTCCAAAGATAAATTTTCAGCCTTTTGTTCATTTGCATGCTTTCTATTTACTTTTACAATGAAAATTTTCTGTGAATGTACTTTTCTGATTTACGGTAATAGGGACTGCATCAAAACGTCTTTATACAGCATTGCCTTGTTTGTGCAGGATCAACTGGGCTTTGGCAAATAATGTTCAGTTATGTGGGACAAAATCATCTGGCAATAGCAGGGTGTTACAAAAGATTCTATCTAGGACATCTCATTCTTAGTTCATTGTGCAGCCCATCAAGTGCTATTTCCTCTCCACTTAATGAATCCTGTTCAGCATTGTCCTAAAGTTTTTATTTATTCCATTGAATGTAATATACCTATTCTGTGAAACTTATGCATGACCTGAAAATGTTTGGCTGTGATTAAAAAAACTGTCATGTTTACCATAAATTAGTTGGTAACAGATTTGTGAATTATTAAAATAAATCGGTCCCATCTCCTAACCTTTGTACCATTGAGCTTTCTTTCTTTGTGGTTTAAATAGGGATATAAGAAGACATAAATTGGACTAAAAAGTGAAAAGGATGATGAGAAAACACTTGTACTTTAGTGGGTCTCAAAATTGCATACAACAGAATGACTTGGAGGGTTTGTTCAAACATAGATTGCTGGGCCTCCCTCCAGAATTTCTGATGCAATAGTCTGGAGAAGGGCTGAGAATTTGCATTTCTAAGTCCTAGGAAGAGAAGAGATTGCTAGTCTGGAGACCATACTTTGAGAACTATTGCATTAAGTCACCTGAAGTGTTGAATGAGATTTTTCTGTTTTATCTCTTGCTTTTTCTATTCCATGTTTTTTACCTTTTTTGATCTACTCAATCCCATGTCTTCAAATGGATAGTGTCACCCTTGACCAAGCATATCTGGAAAACATCAAAGCACTCAGATCCTAGGTCATTTCCTCCATAGCCTTTCACAGCTTCTTTCTCTGTCTCTAAAATACATTCATGTGCCCCATTTGGTTCCATAACTATCCTGGGTTGACCTAGATACTCTCCTTAAGGTCAAAACACAATGTTTTCATCCATTTATCTTATACAAAATAATGAATAAGAGATACCTAGCCATTTCCTCTTTCCTCCTCTTGAATTGGCCAATGGGCTTGTTATGGAGTTTGTTTGTTTAAGTATTTACTTATTTATCCCCTTCCCCTCATTGTTTGTGCTCTCTGTCTGCTCTCTGTCCATTCACTGTGTGCTCATCTTCTCTTTTGAAGGCACCAGGAAGCAAATCTGGAACCTCCCATGTAAGAGAGAAGCGCTCAATGGCTTAAGCCACCTCAGCTCCCTGCTTTGTTGTGTCTCGCATTGTCTTTCCTATTTGTATCTCCTTGTTGCATCATCTTGTTGTGTCAATTTCCTGTGTCTGCTCATCACGCCAGCTCTCTGTCTTGCTTGTCTGGTCCAGGAGGCGCTGGGAACTGAACCTGGGACCTCCCATGTGTAAGGTGGGAGCTCAATCACTTGAACCACATCTGCTTCCCTGTTATGGATTAAGTCATGTCCTCCAAAAAGATATGTTCAAGTCCTTACCCCTGGTCCTATGAATATGAATTTATTTTTAAATAGTATTGAAGATATTAGTTAAGATGAGGTCAAACTAGATTAGGGTAGATTACGAGTGTCCTTATAAAGAGAAGAAATTTGTTCATAAACAGGGAGACAGAGAGAGGTGGCCATGTGATGGAGTTTAAGTTATGTCGCCACAAGGCAATGAACATTATGGATTGCTGACCTCTCACCAGAAGCAGAGGAGAGGTTCGATATGGATTCTCCGCTTTAAGAGAAAGCATAGCCCTGCCAGCACCTTGGTTTTGGATTTCTATACTCCAGAACTATGAAACAATAAGTTTCTGTTGTTTAAGCCAGCTTACTTTGTTGCAATAACCCTGGTAAACTAAGACAGAGGTGGATTCCATAGCTGGATCTCCACCTACTTATTTCCCTATTATTTCCTATTGAATTCTTCATTTATCCCTCTAGTTTCTTTTTCTCTGCTTTTACACTTAATTGCAGTTGACTGTAGTCAAAGATTTGAACAGAAAAGCAAACATAGGGAAATTAAATTAAGCAAATCCATTGACCAGGTGCAGTAATCTTGCTGACATGTTGGTTTCTCCTCCACATTATGAAATTGCACATGGACCACAATGCCTTCAAAAGATATAATACTATAAGATGTAATATATAATAATGATTGCTGTCATTTACTGAGGATTTTAATAAGCACTAAGAGTAGACTGATATTTTTCCAGGCCTTCTGCCTCAATCTTCACAATTTCACAAGACAACTATCACTGTCTCTATTTTTTTTTAAACCAAGAAAAGTGAGCCTTTTCCACTTAAATAATTTGCTCAAGGTCCCTCAGTTATTATTTGGCACTGTCTGTATTCATTCAGATTTGTCTGGCTTTAAGGTCCATGTTCTCAAGTCCATTATGTGAAGTTCACCAGGATGCAATTATTTTGATGAGAAGGAAAAATAATTTTGCCATGAAACATTAACTACAGATACTCTTAAATGATTTGGTAACTAATAATAATAAAAGCAATTAAAAATAACAAGTAATATTTATTGTATGCTAACTATATTCCAGTCTATATGCTTTACATGACTTTCTCTTATTTAATCTTCAGAACGACAGCATGTTCTAGGTACTATTATTATGCCCATTTTATAGATGGAGAAAGTAAGACTCAGAAAAATTAAGTTTCCCAGGGCCCTATGTCCCCCCACCTCTAATGCCTGGGTGAATCACAGGGCAGGAGACTTCAAGCAATATTCTGAGAAAGTAACAGGAGCACTGACTTGTCAATGAGAAGAATTTACTTCTAGTGCTGGCTCCAGCACGAATTATGTCAAAGCTTGCATTTGTGCAGTGTTTTATCATTTTAATGGCTTCTATGAGCATTTTAATTTAATCAATTTACTTTCTGACCCTAACCAAGTTCTCTAAACTTCCTTGGCTTCAGTTTCCTTATCTGTAAAGTAAGGTGGTTGGATGATAGGTGTTTCTCACACTATCAGCTCTAACATTCTCTAATTACATAAATTAGAGGTAGTCTCATGAATATTGTCCACAATTCCAAATTGCTGCTTTCGTATCTAGATGGGCAGAAGATGAGAGACATTCTTGTCATTGTTTTATAATAAGGTTTTACTCATGTAAATCTCTTGCAGGTTTTTAGTTAAGAAAATAAAGCATGCTCATATAAAAGCAAATAGCATAGAATTCTAAAATATAAAAATCCTGCTCTCATCCTCTCCAAACTGTTCCCAGAAAAAAATAAATCTTCACAGTTTATGTAGATTCTTTAAGATATTTTCTGAGTAACAAAAGCAATTTCCAAATTTTCTCTCCCATAGACAACCATATCTTTTTATATCTACAGGGTAAGTAAAACAGAGAAAAAGCTTTGGACTCTGAAGTCAGGCAGACCTAAGTTTCATTACCCCAATGTGTTGTCATGGACAGTGTGCTCTCCAAGTTTTATAAGGTATTTGGGAGAATTACATGAAATAATGTTTGTGAGAGCAATTAGCTCAGGACTTGCTACATAGTAGGACCCTTAAAATTATAGTCATCCTCCAATGTGTTTTTCGAATGTGTCTCTAGTTCTTTGACTTCAGTAGACCTTAGATCAGGCCTTGATAATTTCTCACCTAGATGCTTATATTTACTTTTCTCCATCCAACCTTTCCTCTACATTGCTACCAGAATGTTTTAGTTTCATGGTTTCTATGACAAATACCACACAAAGTGTTGGTTAAAAAACAGTACTCTATTGACTCATGGTTTCAAAGCCTAGAAGGCCTGCTTCCTCCCAGGTCTGAAGCATTTTGGCTGGTCAGCATGCTTTTGGACTCCTTGACTTTCCACAAACATGATAATGTCCTCTCCATTCTCTTCTGAGTTCCCTTGACTTCCAGTTTCCAGTCCTTCTTGAAGCTTTCTCTCTTATAAGGCTTCCATGAATAAGAGTAAGACCCATCTTAATTCATTTGACCACACCTGAAATAAAAATAATATCTTTAAAAGTTTCTATTTACAATGAGGTCATACCCACAGGAATGGGATTAAGATTAAGAACATATTTTTTTTCTGGAATATGCAATTCAATCTGCCACATAGAGTTTTATTTTCAAAACACAGATTTTGTCATATCACTAGAAGCCTGCTTAGAAACCTCTGGTGAAATTTCATTTCTTAAAGGAGAAAGCCTGTTTTTGTTTGTTTGTTCAATCAGATATATGACTAGCTTTTTCAATCTATCATCTTGGTCACATACCAACCATTTTTCTTCTTATACTATAAACTCTAGTCATACCAGACAGACGAGACTGGCATATCTTTGAATTTTTACACATGTAGTTTCTTTAAACTACAATGCCTTTCACTCTCTGCTTTACAATAATCTTTCACTTTACAAAATCCTTTCTATTCCTCGGTGATTGGTTCAATTGCCACTTCCCCTATAAAACCATCTCTAGGTCTCTTAGAATTTATCACTGCTTTTTTGTATTGGCTTAACACATGTTTATACCTCTTTTGACATAAATCTCATTGTATTTTAGCTCTTGTTTATATGTAGTCATAGTTGTAGTCACATTTCATCTAGTACCTTATAGTTACAAGCCATTTCCATTTGCATTTAATCTTCACAATCATTCTACACATCAGAACTCCCATTTTATATATGAACAGAGTCAGAGATAAGGAGTCTCTGTTAACTATAATAGAACATCAATAAATATTTTAGATTGCATTTCTTGTTTTTTAAACATTTCTACAATGACTCTGTTATGATTACCTCTGTCTAATTCCTCAGATGATGTTGAATCCAATTCTAAGTGCTTTACAGGCATTAAATCAATTAATTCCTCACCATAGTCCCAAAAGGTGGGTACAACTACCATATTTCATTGATTCTAAGATACACCTTGTTTCAATTTCCTATAGCTGAATAATAAATCTCCCAAAAACCCAATGGCCTAAAATGATAAACATTTATTTTTGCTCCTGGGTCTACAGGGTGGTTCTGCTAATGTGGACTTGGTTCAGTTGATCTCAGCTGAACTTGCATGAGCCTGTGGTCAGTTGGCAGGTAGACCTGCCAGTTGGTGGGTGCTGGGTGATCTAGGAAGGCCTTTATTAGAGTGACTGGGCTCTATTACACATGGTCACTTATCTTTTCAGTAGACTAACTGTGGTTTATTTTCCTGAAGGTGACAGAGTTACAAGAGAGAAAGTGCAAGTATACAAGGCCTCTTGAGCCTAGATTTGGAATGGGCACACCATCATGTCTGCCGCATTGAATTGGCCCAAACAATCCTCAAGGCAAGCCTGGATTCAAGTGGTAAGAAAATAGACTTCTTGATGAGAGGAGGTACAAAGTTATGTTGCAACAGGTGTAGATAAAGAACAGGAAAGAACTGGGCTTCTCTTTGCAATCAATCTGTCACGTGCCCTTTTCTCTCATTGTAACATCTCTGTCTGACATTGGTCTTGCACCCAATGCTGTCTTAGGGTGACTCCCAGCCTGAACTTCCATCAAGTTCTTCTGGACAGGATTTGTCTATGCTTCTGCCAGTCACATGGAGCATGACCAACCTGGGGCCACTTTCAATTAATTTCTCTGTTGAGGTTTTTCAGACCACATGGGTAGTGTGAATTCAGCTGGCCGAACTGCATGAAAACTGGCTTGTGGTTCACATCGTCAGGGGAGATGTTTTTTCCGCTTTCTTTTCTTGGTGTCAAAGTTGAGGTGTGCAGCTTCTCTGGAACCCTTTTCTTTGTGTCAGGTATTTTTTAAAAATAATTTTCCTCACATTGAAATCTTAACCTTTTGGTTTATTCATGTTACATAAGGCTCTCCTTTTTGACTCCTGCTTTGGGTGATTTTTCTTTCATAGCTGTACACAAAATAATGGTGTATCTAACAGTCAAAGACATCTTAGACGAAATATGGTTTTCTCTCTACTTTAAAAATGAAGAATTTGAGCCATGGTGAGTTTAATTAGCTTGCCAAAGGCCATGCAGACACAATCCTTATGTAGTAGAAGAAGGGTTTGAACCCAAAAAGTCTAGCTCCAGAACCCCTACTGCTACAATTGAATTTATGGAATGGAATATTTAATTTTCAATTAAATAAATTTTAATTTAATTTAAAAAAATGCTTTATAACTTAGAAATTTCCTTATTTTGTGCTTGCTACCACCTGCTGCTTTGAATCCTTTATGGTAGTAGATGGGGTTGCATTATAAATAATCTAATTTGAACATGCACATATAAAGGATCAAAAATAAATAATATGCATCATCTTCCAGGTAATGTGCATTATTTTATTAGTGACCTAACTTAATGAGGTTAATAACACAGTTGGCTCAAAATCTATGGCAAGCCCTCTCAGTTAAAGGCAGAGTGGGCATCACCATCCCAGAATCCTCAGGATTGGGGAATGAGCAATGGACCAGAGTAGACTTACTGTTATTCTACTATAGACTTATTGTTATTCTAGCAATGGAAGAACTTTTATCACTGATGTAGAGGCAGTGGCCACTGGAGGTTCTGAGGGGAGAGAGAGGGAAAAAATAGGTGTAATATGGGGCCATTTTTGGGGACTTTGGAATTGTCTTTAATGATG
Organism: Cabassous unicinctus; assembly: GCA_029593785.1. Classification (NCBI taxonomy): domain Eukaryota; kingdom Metazoa; phylum Chordata; class Mammalia; order Cingulata; family Chlamyphoridae; genus Cabassous; species Cabassous unicinctus. The sequence continues at coordinate 6,946 of JAQZBX010007973.1, read as the reverse complement.
TTGCAATGACAGATACAAACCATTATATATCTTGTCAAAACTTACAAAATTGTCCTGGAGAGAGTTTAAACTACAATGTAAACTATAATCCATGCTTAGTGGCAATGCTCCAATATGTATTCATCAATTGTTAACAATTGTACCACACTAATGAAGGATGTTGTTAATGTGGGAAAATGTGGGAGGGGTAGGGAGTGGGGCATATGGGAATCCCCTATATTTTTTATATGACATTTATGTAATCTAAGTATTTTTTTAAAAAATTATAAAGTATAAATAGACAAAAAAAAAAAATCTGTGACAATGCCAGTAAGAGAGATTTTCCAGCAGTTGTTTTTCTTTTTGTTTTGTTTTTGTTTTTTAATGTTTTAAAAGATGCTTAGATTACATAAATGTTACACAAAAATTACAGGGATTCCCATGTTCCCCACCTCCCACACCTCCCACAACCTTCTACATAAACATCTTTCATTAGTGTGGCACATCACCTGCAATGGATATGCACATCCTGGGGCTTTGCCACTAAGCATGGACCATAGTTCACATTGTAGACCACACTCTCTCCCATACAGTGCTGCATGTTCTATGCTGATGTAAAATGGCCTATATCTGTTGTTGTAATGTCACTCAGGATAATTCCCAAGTCCTAAAAAATCCCCTGTATTACAACTGCTTTTCCCTCTCCCTGCCCCAAAAGCATCCAGTGGCCACTGGCTCCACATCAATGCTGTAATTTCTCCGATTGCTTGAATCACAATATGTCTACAACAGAATACTACTAAGTCCACTCTAGTCTATAGCTCTTCCCCAAATCTGGGATGGTGATGTCCACTCCACCTCCAAGTGAGAGGGGGCTTATATCCCATGGATAAGATGGATGGGATTATCCTGCCTGCAGCTGCAGACTCTTTTCATTCCCTGGGATGGCCGTTGTCCATCATCATATCCTCGCCAGGTGTCTTGGATGAGTCCATTGACCTGTAGAGTAAGAGTTGCAGCTCCACCGAGATTCCAGGCACAGCTGGCACATGGGCAGGCCAAAGTCTCCAGTCTCTGGAAGTACACCTACAAACTCCAGCACCACATATAGGTTTGAATAGAAGGGACTGATGGACCATGTGTAGGGAGGATTTATTTGAATCCAACTCTGTCACTCTCAGGAGCACAGATTCCAAAGTAGAGCCCACTGATAAGGCATCAATCTCTGGAGCTATCCCCCCTTACATAGGACCTGGGTGTCTCCAGAGTCCTCAGGAGCTCCTCTGTTTGGGGTGATATCCACTTTGGTGTTCTATGAGATCCTACTGAGGTGTGTGTAAGCGTTACCTCTGGGATGACCTCCCAACTGTCTTTGAAGTCTCTTAGCCATATGAACTCATTTGTCTTTACCTTTTCCCCCTTTTATTCAAGGTCTTTTTCCAGTCATATTGCCAGTTGGCACTTGGTATTAATCCCTCATTGCCAGGGAGGCTCATCCCTGGGAGTCATGTTCCATGCTGGGGAGAAGGTAATGCATTCATATGCTGAGTTTGGCTTAGAGAGAGGCCACATTTGAGCAACAAGGAGGCTCTCAGGTGGCAACCCGTAGGCACCCCATAACAGTAGGCTAAGTTTCAATTACAAGAGCAGAGACTCGTAGGGCTAGTCATCAATAACAAGAACCCATTAGTGGACCATCCTCCTTTGCCAGACACTGCCCCTGCACTTGGGGGACTGTTGTTGCTCCCATGGAGAATGTGGCAGAGCTCTCCATGCTGGGAATTCAGTATTCTCTCATTTATTGAGTGATTCTCCACCCATTGTGACCATGCCCCATCCCTTGATCATTTGAACAATCTTATATATCTTTTATGTGTATTCTGGTGAACTTCTTCCCACGAATCCCCCATACCTGTCACTCCCCACCAATGATCCTCTCCTGCCCCCATTGTAACCCTTCTGTGATCCAAGGTTCTCACTCCGTGCGCCCCCAGCACAGACCCCTCAGGCAGGATCCTTTCCCCAATCAGCCATCCTTCTAGAGTGAGTTAGTGAGTGCCCTCTTAAACTGATGCCATCTTGCCCCATATATCCAGCTGTTGTTTTTTAAACGTTTCTACAATGACCCTATTATGATTACCTCTACCTAATTCCTCAGATGATGCTGAATCCAATTCTAAGGCAAAAAGGTTCATCAATTTACTTTTTGTCTAATAGTTATGACTATCTACTAAAATTTTTCACTGTTAAAAACAGAAGCCACATTATTATTTGACTCCCCAAACTCTTTCATTCAAATAATCCATGTACATTGGGCAACCAATATATTAATTAAAAGGTAATGAATTAAACCCTAATAACAAGGGAGTGGATGTGGCTCAAGCAGTTGAGTGCCTGCCTCCTACATGGGAGATCCCAGGTTCAGTTCCCGGTGCCTCCTAAAGAGAAAACAGAACAGACAAAAAGCGCAAACAATGAGCAAAACAACAATGAGCAAAAAAAACAACTAGCAAAAACAATGAGCAAACAAATGAGGGCGACATCTCAGGGGGGAATTAAACCCTCACAACAAGAACATATTTTAGCTATGAAAATCTATGATGTTAGGATTTTTATATTTAGTTTTTTAATTTAGCAAAGAAAGAATTACCTCTTTGCTCCAAGCTGTTGTTCTTTTCATCTAGCTCTACAGTTTAGGAATATTAAATACTTTTTTAATTCCACACAAGTTAAGATAAGCTCTGAAATATTTGCCAATAAAGAACCTCAAGTTTTCTTCAAGCTGCAAAGCAGCAGTGGGAAATTAAATATTTAAAAACCCCACAAAGTTTTCTCCCTGTGCTGGCAACCCTTTCAAAAGACATATATTAAAATAATGCCCTCCAGTCTCCATAAGATTCCCACATTTCAAAAATGCAGGTGATACCTTTTCCTCTATGCTATAAATAAATTTAAAATTTTTAATGACTGATAACTCCTAAAAGTAAACATATGATGCTTTTTTGTATCAAGCTATAAGATACCCGCAAATAGTTTCTCACTACTTACAAATAACCAGCCTTTAGTTTTTAGAACTTGCCATATGTTTCTCAGTCTAGCACCTTGGTACGTGGGTTTTTCGCTTGCTTTAGGTTGGACATGTGCAGTGTCAGACTGCAAAACTAATAAATGAGACAAATAGTTCAACATCTTTTTTATTTCTTAAGTAGATCTTTTTGAGCATATTTGATTCAACAGATTTTGGGCTTGACATATGTTATATCCATATTTCATTTTTGGTAAATAAAACAGTGATCTTAGTGAATAAACATTCTTCAATTATTTTTTGACACTAAGATTCTCTTTGAAATGCCATATTTTACCAATTTGGCCTTACTTTTTTTCCTGCTAGCCTTTTACTTGATAGTTTTTTCTACTTCTTGTTTTTGACACTGAATTCTGTTAGCACAAAGAGACATTTCTTTCAATCTCAAAGTGTGACTGAAATGTTAACCCTTAAACTGTTTTTCACAATAGTAATTTAGTAGCTATAATAAGATGCATTTCTCTTTTAGAGCCAGCTTTTGAAGCAATTTCTGTTGCCTTTAAAGATTCATTTTTGATTCTAAGTGAATTTATTTTCAGCATAAATTCTTAAAAAGTGCTTTCTGTACAATATATTCTTGCATGTATAGAAACATTCAAAATAAGACTATTAATTTAAAATTTATTTAGTAATATTTTAAATGCTCCTTTTGCCTCAAAAATAATACAATTAAGACCAAAGAAAATGTGCTATGCTTTTTAGTTCCAGGAGCTAAATAAAAGGACTACTTAGACAAAAGAAAAACATTACACAGAGACTAGTTTGTGTGAGTATTGATTTGGAATTTAAAGCCCTATAATAGTGCAGACAAATTATGAATGCTTTTATTTATTTTTTTAACTTGCTCAGAAGTGGAATGGAATGAAATCTGTGTGGAAGTCTCCAAAGATGGCTGCCATTGGTCCCTTCTGTCACTGTGCATGCATGCCACTCCTTCATTGAAAGGTAGATTTCAATGCTTATCCCTGAAAATCTGGGCTTGCCCTGTGACTGCTCTGATCAATAGCATGTGGCATAAGTGGCATTCTAGGTCTTCTGAATCCAGGTCTTAAGAGGACTAGAAACTTCCTGTTTCTTCTTCTTGGAATGCTCCATCTTGGAAGCCAGCCACCATGCTGTGAAGAAGCTCCAGTAGCCACGGGGAGAGGTCCCCACGGAGGAGAACTGAGGTCTCTGCCTGACAACCACAACTAAGCTGTCAGCTGGGGGCCAACACCAATCCCCAGTGGTATGAATAAGGCCATTTGGACCTTCCGATCATCTCAGCATCCCAAACTACATTACATCATGTGAGGCACAAAAATCTCCCACCCAGTCAATCCATGGAATCATAAGACATAATAAATTGCTGTTTTTTTTTAAGCATGAAGTTTTTGGATGTTTTGTTATATAGCAATAGAATATAAAATAACTCCCTTTGAAATGCTATTTCATTTCAATCTATACCACACAAAATGTGAATATAAACATGTACTAGAGTGTGTGATTAGTGTCGGCACATGCGATTCTGTGTTAAGGGAAAGATGGGACTGGGTCAGATGATCAGAATGATATCCCAGGGAGCAGGGAAACAGAGAGCCAGAATGCAAGTGGTTTTGGCATTCTAAGCTCTTTAGTTTCTCATGGTCAGGCTGAGGTCATTTTGGCACGATTCTACAAGTAATGCCCTTACATGACCTCAGGAGGGAGGAGAGAAGAGGGCTGTTTCATTACCCAAGAAGGCTGTCTTATATATTTAGCCAATCCATACACAGAAAAGCCAGGAGGGTGTGCAGAGACACTCTTAATCTAACATGACTATGCACTCAAAGGACACCTGGAATGACCAGGGGCTTAGGTCTCCTTCAGCCTATTCAGCTCAATTGGATCCTCAAAGAGACTGATCTTGTCTACTTTTCTCCTCAGCACGAATTCTGTTCATCAGGTTTGTGTTTCCCCTGTCCCGCTCAGAGTGCTTCCGATCTTCTCATTTGGAGAAGGTGGGTTGAAGAAACCTCCCCTCAGGAGTATAACCTCAAAGTCGTCTGTCTCCAAGCCAATCATAGATTTCTCTGCCAGTTTTAATGCCAGTTTCACTTAGCATTCTTAAGGGTTGTTATGCTAAAATGGCCTGCATCTCTTTTTTTTTTTTCTGTTTCAATGGCTTCACAGAAGGCATCATTATTTTTCTTTGCATTGTATGTTCCGTATCCTAGGCAACCCCTCCTAGCTCCCCACCTCACAACCTGTCACAAAAAGACAGCCTCAGATACCGAATCAGCAAGTCTTCTTGTTGATTTTTATTAGAATGTTTTTAGACTGCAAAGCCTGTCTGATGAAATTAGTCTACTCACATAGAAAGGAACACTGGCCCCCGTAAGAAAAAATGCATTTGTTTCTGTTACTGAGATGCCAACAAGGCTTCATTAAATTACTTCCCAGGTAGTTCAGAATGACTATTTTATTGGCCTAGAGATTGTGCTGGATTGGGGGAGGGGGGGCGGGACTTTTCTTTATTGAAACCTCACCCCAAATTCACAGGATGCTGGAGCTTCTGAGGGTTTTCACGGGCAGGAAACTGTAGATATTAGATCGTATCACCATCTTAAAACCTCCACCCACCCGAATGTTTGGGCAATGACTCCCGCCTGGCATGTCATGACCAGGTGGTGATCTCTCCTGACCCCCACTGGTAAGGTTTCTGCCCCGGTGGCGGTGTGAGGCTGCTCATTAAGTTCTTTTGTTAACTGCTGCTCCTTTACACTTCAAATTACTGGCTTGGCTAAGTGTACTTGCCCTTGAAGCTATTAGCTATTAACTATAGAAAGTAACTTTTGAGAACTTTAAAGTTGATTAGAACATCCACAAAAGCATGACTTAAAAATTTAGGAAAAAAAAAAATTCTTAAATAAGGATATTATAGCAACATGAAGTCAGAATTCAAAACTTCGTTGAAGTCCATTAAGTCATTATAAAGTAGTTCATGCATTATTGGTACAAGACAAAAATTCAGACAGTTAATGGCAGGCATTGAAGCCAACACAGTAACACAAAAATCAATTTTAATTATGAAAGTTTTTATATATTGAATCTAATCATAGCCATCTAGCTATTTGAAAATTTTAAATATACTATGAAATTATATAATCTAAAATAACCAGTTATGGCTTTTTAAGTAATTAGACTATAGTGAATTCTTTTTTTTTTGCATGAGGAATTCAGAAATATAGGTGTTATGTAAAAGTAGTTGCAAATATACTTGAACTGTGAAGTATCAGTTTTTTTCTAAGAAATAAGGAAGGAAGAAAAATTTTCTTCCAGCTATTTAAAAATAAAAAACAAAGCTGGCAGATGAAAAACAACAACAAAAAAAACTGGTGTTAGTTCAAACACAGAATAAATCAACTTCTTGGTTAATTTTATAAAATGTCCCAATCTCAAGCATGGAGAGAAGTTATTTTAAGAACTAAGACTCCTGGCTTTATAAAGGTTATTTCTATATTAGAGAGGGCAATACATTATTTGCAAAATGCCACTCCTTTTACACATTTGTCATGAGTCTCTTGAAAATTATAAATAATCTTCAGAAAGAGCTGCTGACAGTCCCTGTGGATCCTGAGAATGTAGATTGTACCATACCATGCTCATTAGCAGCAGGTTTAAAAAATATGTTTTATAGGAAAAAAAGTTCAAGGTCGATATTTTCCCATTATATCATCATTCACCCAGGAAAAAAGGAGTATTGTAACCAAGGAAGGAAAGAAAAAGAAAAATGATATGAAAAATAATTTATCAAAAACACAAATGATTTTAGTTGCAAGCAATCTTAAATTTCAAAAGCTTTATTTTTTTTTCACTTCGTGCAATGGATTGATTCTCTCTAGTACATTTTCTCAATTACTT
>JAQZBX010007972.1:19755-49261 GCA_029593785.1 Cabassous unicinctus | reverse complement strand
AGACAAAGATGGACACTATATATTAGTAAAAGGGGTAATCTCTCAAGAAGAGAGAACAATCATAAACATTTATGCACCTAATTGGGGTGCCTCAAAATACATGAAGCAAACCCTGGAAAAACTAAGTGGAGAAATAAATGCCTCTACAATTATAGCAGGGGACTTTAACACACCATTATCATCATTAGACAGAACATCTAGACAGAGAAGCACTAAAGAAACAAAGGCTCTCAACAATATATTACAGGACCTGGACTTAATAGACATATACAGAACACCACACGCAAATACAGCAGGATTTATATTCTTATCTTGTGCACATAGATCATATTCCAAGATAGACCACATGCTAGGCCACAGAACAACTCTCAAAGAATTCAGAAAGATAGAGATTATACAAAGTAATTTCTCTAACCACAATGGAATGAAATTGGAAATCACTATGGGCCAGAGAAACAGGTTAGGCACAAGGATATGGAAGTTAAAAAACACACTCTTAGACAAACAGTGGGTCAAGGAGGAAATATCAAAAGAAATCAGCAACTACCTTGAAACTAATGAAAATGACAACACAACATATCAAAACCTATGGGATGCAGTGAAAGCAGTCCTGAGGGGAAGTTCATAGGCATAAATTCATATATTAAAAAAGAAGAAAGAGCTAAAATAGAAGACCTAACTGCACACTTGGAGGAATTGGAAAAACAAAAACAAACTAAAACAAAAGGAAGTAGAAAGAAGGAAATAGCAAAGATATGAGGAGAACTAAATGAAATAGAGAATAAGAAAGCACTAGAAATAATAATAATAAAAAAAAAGAAAGCTGCTTCTTCAAAAATATCAATAAAATTGACAAACCCTTAGCCAGAGTAACAAAGAAAAAGAGAGAACAGATTCAAATACAGAAAATAAGGAATGAGCAAGGGGATATCACTACTGACCCCACAGAAATTAAGAATATCATAGGAGGAAACTTTGATAAATTATATGCCTACAAGAATGATAATTCAGAGGAAAGCGACAAGTTTCTAGAAACTCACTAACAGCCTACATTGATGAAAGAAGAAATTGATGAACTCAACAGTCTAATACAAGTAAAGAGATACCTCAGTCATCAAAAACCTCCCAACTAAAAAGAGGCCAGTACCAGATGGTGGCACAGATGAATTCTACCAAACATTCCAGAAAGAGCTAACACCAAATCTGCTTAAGCTCTTCCAAAAAACAGACGTAGAAGGACTATTACCTAACTCATTCTACCATGCTAACATTACCCTAATACCAAAACCAAACAAAGATACCACAAGAAAGGAAAATTACAGACCAATTTCTCTAATAAACCTAGATGCCAAAATCCTCAAAAAAATACTTGATAATCACATTCAACTACATATCAAAATGATTATACACCTTGAGCAAGTGGGTTTTATCCCGGGTATGCAAGGATGGTTCTATATAAGAAAATCAACCAATGTAATACACCACATAAAGAGACTGAAAGAAAAAAATCATATGATCATCTCTATAGATGCAGAAAAAACAAATGACAAAATACAGCACTCTTTCCTAATAAATATATTACAAAAGATAGAAATAGAAGAAAAATTTCTGAATATGACAAAGGGTATATATGAAAAACCCAAAGGTAATATCATTTTCAATGGTGAAATCCTAAAAGTCTTCTCTCTGAGATGGGGAACAAGACAAGGATGCCCTCTATCACCATTCCTATTTAACATTGTCTTAGAAGTAATTGCCTGAGCACTGAGGCAAAGAAAGGACATAGAGGGCATCCAGATTGGAAAGGAAGAAGTGAAATTTCATTATTTGCGGAAAACATAATCCTATACATAGAAAGCCCTGAGAAATCTACAACAAAGCATCTAGAAATTATAAATGACTTCACTAATGTTGCAGGCTACAAGATCAATGCTCAAAAATCAGTAGCATTTCTGTACACCAATAATGAGTAATCTGAGGAGGAAATCAAGAAAAAAATACGATTTACAATAGTAACTAAAAGAACCAAATACCTAGGAATAAAATTAACTAATGATGTAAGGGACTTATATACAGAAAACTACACAACACTGTTAAAGAAAATCAAAGAAGACTTACATAAATGAAAAAATATTCCCTGTTCACGGATAAGAAGACATCATCAACATGTCTATCCTATCCTACCCAAACTAATCTACAGATTTAATGCAATCCCAATAAATATCAACACTGCATTTTTTAAGGAACTGGAAAAACTAACCACAAAATATATTTGGAGAGGTAAGTGGCCCCAAATTGCCAAAGATATAATGAAAAAGAAAAATGAAGTTGGATGTATCACATTACCTGACTTTAAAACATACTACAAAGCTACAGTGATCAAAACCGCATGGTATTGGCACAAGGATAGACCTACTAACCAATGGAACCGAATTGAGGGTTCTTATATACATCCTCGCATATACTGTCATCTGATATTCTACAAGGCCACCAAGCCCACTCAGTTGGGAGAGAATGGCCTCTTTAAAAAGAGGTGATTGGAGAACTGGATATCCATATCCAAAAGAATGAGAGAAGAATACCATCTCACACCTTATACAAAAATCATTTCCAGATGGATCAAAGGTCTAAATATAAGAGCCAAAACCATAAACCCCTTGGAAGATTATGTAGGGCAGCATCTACAGGACCTTGTAATAGGAAATGGTTTCATGAACTTCACAGCCAAAGCACGAGCAGCAAGAGAAAAAATAGATAAATGGGATTTCATCCAAATGAAAACTTCTGCACCTCAAAGGATGTTATTGAGAAAATAAAAAGGTATCCTACACAATGGGAGAAAATATTTCACAATCATATATCTGATAGGAGCCTAATATCCTCCATATATAAAGTAATCCTACACCTTGAAAATAAAAAGACAAACAACCCATTTAAAATATTGGCAAGTGACCTGAAAAGACACTTCTCCAAGGAACAAATACAAATGGCTAAAAAGCACATGAAAAAATGCTTGGCATCACTAGATATTAGGGAAATGCAAATCAAAACCACAATGACATACCATCAGAATGGCAGCTATTAAAAAAACCACAGAATATAAGGGTTGGAGAGGATGTGGAGGAATAGGAACCCTCATCCACTGCTGGTGGGATTGTGGAATGGTCCAGCCACTGTGGAGGACAGTTTGGCGATTCCTCAGAAAACTTACAATAGATCTTCCATATGATCCAGCAATTCAACTACTGGGTATATACCCAGAAGAATTGAAAGCAAAGACCCAAACAGATATATGCACCCCAATGTTCATAGCGGCATTGTTCACAATTGCCAAAAGTTGGAATCAGCCCCGCTGCCCATCAACAGATTAATGGATAAGCAAATTGTGGTACATACATGCAATGGAATATTACTCAGCTGTTAGAAGGAATAAAGTGCTAACACATGGAATAACTTGGATGAATCTTGAAGACCTTATGTTGAGTGAAGCAAGCCAGGCAAAGAAGGATGAACAGTTTCTGACCTCATTGATTTGAATTGAGGGAAGTTAACAGTTTCTGAAAACCACAGACTGAAAGACAGGCTAACAAGGGAGAGAGAGAGAAGGGTAGGTTGCAAGCCATCACCAGTATGGGCATAATCTATGGTAAATTGAAAGAGTATAGTTACATATTGAAGGATAGTATAGGTGAGCAAAGATTTTACTGAGTTTGGTGGTGCGGGATTAACAGGTGGGTAGATTAGGAAGAGCAGGTTAGAACACCCAGGGCATGTAACTATGAATCTTGTCATCCCATGAGCCAAGTCAGGGAAGAATCATATGCCCCAGGCAGTGGGGAGGAAGGAACAGAAAAGATCAAATGGTGTATTTAGTGGTCATGGGAAAGATTCTTCATTACCTTACAGTAATGGACACAGAACATCGTAAATATCATCAAAAATTATTAAACTGTACAGTCTAAATTTTAAAATATACTGTAAACCATTGACAATTTTTATTTGCTATATTTTACTATCTGTGTAACAGCTATAACAATGCTAACATCCATAAAAAAAAAACAAGTTTTAATATGGGGTGGGGAAGGGGGAGGGTGGTTGGGTATGTGGGAGTCTCTAGTATTCCATGTGTGACTTTGCTGTGACCTAAAACTTCTTTGAAAATTAAATTGAAATTGGGATACACTGGGAAATCAGAGGGGGAAGGTGTCATGGGACACTGGACATCCAATAATACAGTGACAAAAGGAAAAATTCTTTTAAAAAAGTATTTTTTTGTTTTTTTTTTCCCATTGTTTCGAATGTCCCAATCTGCTAATTATATTTTATTTTTAGTTTACTTTCTTTATTTCTCTTCTGAGTTTCCTTGTACTTACCACTTGCATTTAAGCTTATCATTATTATTTCTTTTTCCTATTAAATGTATTTTGTTATTATATAGGCTTCATGTTCAAGGAAGGTTTAGATTACACAGGGTTTACAAGGGGGGCTGCAGAGGATCATTGGTGGTGGTTGTCTGGGATGGGGGATTCAAGTGAGTAAGTCCATCTGAATATACATGAAAGATATATAAAATTGTTCAAATGATCTAGGGATGGGGCATGGTCATGGTGGTAGACAATTACTCAATAAATGAGGGAATCTGAATTCCCAGCCTGGAGAGCTCTGCTACATTTCTCAAGGAACAGCAACAGTCCCCTGAGTGCAGAGGCAGTGTCTGGCAAAAGAAGATGGCCCACTGATGTGTTCTTGTTATTGAGGACTAGCCTTATGAGTATTTGCTCTTCTAATTGAAACTTAGCCTACTGTTTGGGGTGCCTAAGGTTTGCCACCTGAGAGCTTCCTTGTTGCTCAAATGTGACCTCTCTCTAAACCAAACTCAGCATAATGCATTACCTTCCCCCCCAACGTGGGACATGACTTCCGGGAATGAGCCTCCCTGGCAATGAGGCATTAATACCAAGTGCCAACTGGCAACACAATTGGAAAAAGACCTTGAATAAAAGGGGGAAAAGGTAAAGAGAAATGAGTTCACATGGCTAAGAGACTTCAAAGAGAGTCGGGAGGTCATACCAGAGGTAATGCTTATGCACACCTCAGTAGGATCTCATAGAACACCAAAGTGGATATCACCCTACACAGAGGGACCCCAGAGGGCTCTGGAGACCCCCAGGTCCTACATAAGTGGGAATAGCCCCAGAGATTGATGCCTAATTAGTGGGTTCTTCATTGTAATCTGTGCTCCTGAGAGTGACAGAGTTGGACTCAGTTAAGTCCTCCCTGCACATGGTCCATCTGTCCCTTCTATTCAAACGTATATGTGTGGCTGGAGTTGTTATGTGTACTTCCAGAGACTGAAGCCTCTGGCCTACCTATGTGCCAGCTGTGCCTGGAATCTGGGTGGAGCTGCAACTCCTACCCTACATCTCAATGGACTCATCCAACTAATTGGCGAGGAGACGACTATGGGCAACGGCTATCCCAGGGAATGGAGAGGGCCCGCAGCTGCAGCAGGATAAACCCATCCACCGTATCCATGGGATATAAACCCTCTCTCACTTGGAAGTGGAGGTGACATCACCATCCCTGTCCCCTCAGGATTGGGGGAGGAGCTGTGGACTGGAGTGGGCTTGGTGGTGTTCTGTTGTAGACATATTGTGATTCAAGCAATGGAAGAAATTCTAACAGTGAGGTGGAGCCGGTGGCTTCTGGACGTTTTTGGGGCAGGGAGAGGAGGGGCAGTTGAAATACAGGGGCTTTTTTGGGCCTTGGAGGTTGTCCTGAGTGGTGTTGTGGTGACGCATGTGGCCCTTTTCCATTGGCATATACCATGTACATCTGTGTGGGAGAGAGTGTGGTCTATGATGTGAACTGTGGCTTATGCTCGGTGGCAATGCCCCAGGAAGTGTATATCCATTGTGGGTGTTGTGCCACACGGATGAAGGATGGTGATGTGGGAGGTTGTTGGAGGTGTGGGAGGTGGGAACATGGGAATCCCTGTAATTTCTGAGTAATATTTAGGTAATCTAAGCACCCTTAAAAAATATATATATATATGTATTTATAAAATAACATTTATGTACACAAATGCACATATATGCATACGTATTTATATATCATTTTACAAATATTGGTATGTATTGTGAAAAATTTGATTTTTACCCAGAATAAAAAAAGAAAGAATTAGGAATATCAGTATATGAAAATATGAAAACATCTCCAAGATATACTAAACAGCATGAAAAAAGCAAGATTTAAAACAATATGCTATCCTTGGTGTAAAAAATATATATGAATACATGTGTGTATACGTGTGTGTATATAAATTCATTTGTGTATGTATGGAACATGTCTGGATCGATACATGTGAAATTGGTAAAAGTGATTTACTCTGAGAAGAAGAACCGGGTGGATGAGGAATGGTGGGGGGTGGCATAGGGAGGGAAAATGAATATTTTTCACTACGTACCTTTTATATATTTTGAATTTTGTGCAATATTCATATACTTTATATTCCAAACATGAATAATATTAACATTAAAATTGAATGTAGCTAATTTACATTGTATTTATTAAAAAGGCATTTTGATTTCTTTGTAGAAAAAAAATGTAACATTCTAAAATATCATCCTTATTAGTAAATTATAAGGAAAATCAATATATAAAATTTTTTAAATGTTTATTGGAAAAATTCCGTGCACTGATTTTTCAGTAAAAAAAAGGCAATATTTTAAATGTTGTAAAATATGTATTGATTAAATAGAGCAAAACAGCTAAATTAGTGAATATTTTATTTCAAATATATTTTTGATCTCATCAATATATTAATTATAATATTAATTTTCTTTATATATATTCCTCATTTTATATATACATGAAAATTCTTCTGTGATACTTGTCTTCCTATTTTCTTAATTTTTAATTGTTTTTTATGTAATACTATTTATTTTTAAACAATGATGACATGAATTTGAACAATAAAATCTAATATCATATTCTTGTAAGACCCAATATTTATAAATGCTTAAATCCACCTAGATTTATGCTAGATATATATTTTTATTGCATATATTTATATATATCTATCATCATGGGTTCTATCTACCTATATCTGGTTATCAATTTATTGCATATAGGAGTGTGTGTGTATGTGAGTGTGGGTGAGTGTGCGAGTGTAGGTGTGGGAAGAGGTTCTAGTAATGGATCGATTTTAATTTTTCTAGCCACTCTGAAATATTGTATTAATGAAAAAGATAAATTTAATGGACAAAACAACTGAATAAAGATTAAGATATGAACTAAAAAAAATAATAATGAGGACCAAAAATTCTTGGCTGAAGATAGACTGGAGACTGTCTACAGGGTATACAGGAATAGTGAATGATTAGATAAATCATAGAGGACTCTTCCCCATCCTCATTTGAGAATGAGATACATATTTAAAATCCAAAAAGCACCAATAGTACCCTAAATAAACTAAAAGAAAAAATAAAAGGTGAATACTGTGGTAACCTGTTTGTTTTTGAGTGCATATTTATGAACCCTTCTCACTTGCCATTTTTGGCACATTCAGATGCTATCATCATCCTTACCCTTAATTTATTTCTGCCAGGTCACTCTATCCATATATAACTTAGCTACAGATGTGAATTCCTTAGAATACCACAAGTCACAAAAAATCCATAATCAGAGTTCAATCCTACTATATACGAAAACAATTTTAAGGTCATTAGATATATGAATATACATAAACAAAAGAAAGCATATCTATATATTTTCACACATTAATGGAAAAAAGTCATAGAAATGAAGAGGCTATTGTAAAATATCCCAGTTTAATGAACTCCAAGGGATTGCAAAGGTTATGTGAATACACACTCAGACACACATATATGAGGGAGTTTATATATATATATATATATGAAGAAAAGCACAGTGCAATGCAAAAGAAAAATGAGATAACAATAGATGTTTTCAAATTTGCATATGTGATTGCTGAAATAAATCAAATGCCAGAGAAGAAATTATTGTAGATAAAAATCCATTCCAAAGAGTATGACTTAGTAGTGACAATATATAGAAAGAATAGGAAAACAGAGAAAACAGAAGATTATTACCAAATAATTATTGCTAAGGAGAAAGGGAATCCTGCATTTGAAATGAAGTAAAGGGATTCATGAAACTTATATAATTAACTACAATATTTCAATTCATATAAATGAAGCAAATAATTAAAGAGACCTTAACCAAGAAAATATGAGTCAGATTACCAGGACAGAAAGTCAGAAATGTGAAGTAACAAACTCTGTAAAGCCGCTTGTCCTTTATGAATGAAGTGACTGTGAGAGTTCCACATAAGGCAATTAATGTCAACCTTCCAAATTATCAAAGCAGGATAGAAAGCTGGAAGAACATTGTCAATAAAATGGATGTTGATGAAAAAGAATAGGACTTATTCAAGAATCACTTGATTTCCAAAATGTTAGCATGTATGTAGAAATTCCACAAATATTAGAGTAATGTAATGAAAACACAACTATTCTAAACCAAGTTATCTTTCCCTCAGAATTATTATATATGTGATTTAAAATTAGAAAATTGAATATACTGACCTATGACATTTTTTGAAGGAGAAATATTATAAGATCATTTCCATAAAGTCAGAAAATAATTGTTATCCTAAAATGCTCATTAATGTTGAAAAATTTTAACAAAAATAGTAACTGATAAACCTATACTATGAGAAAAAATAACATGAAAACTACAGTTATCTTAAATCAAACATCATAGAACAAAGACAGGCATGACAGAAGCTTCCTTTTATAGGGAAACTGTCAACTCTTGAAACAGTTATGATGCAAACTTGTGAGGCAAGAGAATGAAAATAACATGTGTAAGAATTCTAAAAAGAGTAAAATAATTGCCATTAGCAGCAGACACAATTGTTTATGTGGAAGATAAAGATTCTATGCAGTTAATATGAGACTATTATTGAAAAAGGTTTTGAGAAGTCTATTAGTTGTACTAAATTAAAGAAATATCAACCATGAAGTAATTAACAAAGAAATAAAATAAACTTTTAAAGAAACGGTAGCATGAAATTATATGTAGTATATAATTAAATATATATGCAGTTATGTAGCACAGATACACCATACCCTGTGGAGAAAATTACAAATTTTATTGGGAGAAAACCAATGTTTTCTTAATTTTGTGGATATCTTTAGTTGCTTAAAGTATGAGGTAATTTTTTCAAAGTAGAAGGAAGAAGAGGAGGAGAAAGAAAAGGAAAATTATAAAAATATACACAATAGAAATATTTTTCTACATTTGACTGCATTATGATGAAAATTTCTTTCTCTAGAACAAAGGTACTGAATTTGATATCATAAGCCACTTAAATTTAACTTTTAAGGCCTAGAAAGGAATTCCAAAAAGGAAGCACAAGAATCTTATTTTAGACAAAGCAGCAACATCTTCACCTTTGGTATTGAATGAAAATAAAATGTGTAACCACATGGTACAGACACAAAATCGGTAAAAGGGAAAAAATATATCTGGATGCACCAATTTCTAGTGAACTTGTGGAGCCAAGGATATGTGGATACGTTGTTTGTTTGTCTTCCTTAGTTCATATAACTTTTTTGGAAACCCATTTGTTATAGTATTAGCCAGCTAGGATTAGTTTAGGATGCAGTAATGAATAAACTTAGTTGTGCTGCCGGCCACAATGATTATTTTCCACATATGACACACGTCCTTTTAGGTTGGCTATAGGTTTGCTCCATATTTGAAGTCCACATTTGAAGAACAGACTATTGAGGAACCCTATATATGGAATGTTATTGGCTTTTGTGACAGATATAAAAGATAGTAAAGAGAAGTACATATGCCAAGCAGCAGGAGAGCATGAGAAGGGCTGGACGTGTATGCCCGCCTCTCCCGACCTGGGCCAGGAAGGGTGATGTGGCTGGGGCTTTGCCAGCCTCACTATGCCTGCATTTTCAATTTTCAGATTCTGTTCACTGCAATCTTGCTGCTTATACGTACCTGTGCTTATATCTCGGCCTTGACACCCAGACTGCTGGACAGAAATAAAACTGGACTATTGGGTTTGGGTTTATTTTTGAAAGTGTGCCAGAACTGGTTAAGGAAAGAGTCCTTATGTTGCATAAGGATGGCCTTCAGTATCCTGTTCTTATGCTAGCTTGAAACAATGCCAGAATTTGCTGCCAGATTTCAAAATGAAAAACCATGTATATGCAGAAAATAATGGTAAGAATGGTCAACCCTTTAACTCTGAACATTGAAAGAGATAAATTTCCAGATTTTGCTCTTTATTTTTATGTTATTGGACCAATGTTCTCTACAAATAATTAAGATGCAACCAAACTCAAAGAGTTTAATCTGTCTGTAACAATCAACCTCAGTACTGTCACTACAATATTACATTCTGCAAATGTCTTCTGTTGTGTTACATACTAATTTTTAGTGCAGTATCTCTAAGGCACATCAAAAGCTACTACTGAATTACTCAAATTCCTTTTAGTATGATTTGGAAACAATAAATAAAAAATGAAACCTTTTTGGACTACCTTTTTTATTGGGGGAAAATGGGTTCAATCTGTGTTGGCAAGGGGTGCATTCTTATTTAATAATGCTTCTATTTCTCTGGCCACACCATTTTGAATGTTAACCTGAGAACCTCCACTCTTAATAAACTCTGTAGTTTATTACAAACTTTTAAATATTTAAAATAAGCCTAATCAGTTTTTAAGGAGAGAGCGAAATGAGGTGTGATATAAGAGTATTATTGGGGAAACGTTCATATTTATCATGAGAGTTTAGCCTAGCCAACTGGTATAGCAGCCTCTAAAACATCTGGACAAGTATAGACAAATGTCTTAATTATAAACTTGAATGAGCAGCTTGCTGTATGTCTCTGAAAAAGACTGCATTCTTAGGATGAGAAGAGCAAAATAGAACAATTATAGAGTAACGAAAAAAGGAATTACATATGTTAGCTTTTAAATCCACAAACATTACTTTTGCTCACATTTTATTGGTCAGAGGGTGTACTCAGTCTGCTATTAATGAATGATGGATCTATTTTCCTTTCTTAAAAATGGTAATGCAAAGAAAGTCACCTCAGAAGGGGTATGGGAGATTTTGAATAATAGTCCAAATGAGAACTTATTTATTAAATTGTAGATACACCTGCAAGGCTCTTGCAATTCCAGTCAGAATTATGATTATCTATAACATGAAATAAAAGGTTATGAAAAGGCAGAGAAACATGGTAAAATTCTAGCATCCTGGAGTGTTTACAGTAAGACTGTTTTAATACATACTCTTTGAAATTTAAATGTGATTTTGAAAATAATTGATTCTTTCTTTCCAATGAACAGTAAATATATAAGGTAGCCTGCTGAATATTGATTAAATTTAGAATACTAAAATTTTGTTCAACACACTGATCAAACATCTATTATTATTTATTCACTTCTTTGAAGTTACTGTCTAAAACTTGAATTATATTTGGCCACTTTTGCTGAGATATATTGATTCTAATTTCATTGGTTTCCCTTCCCTGGAAAATATAAACTTCTTTAAGAAAAAAATAAGTCATTCATAAAATACAAGTAACATTTAAATTTATTTCTTCAGTGGATATGCAGTTTCTAAGGTTACAGTATACATTGCTACAGTATAGAGACAGCTATAAGGTTCAATGAGAAAATGGCATTGAAATAGATAGGCAGAGCCCAGGTCTCTCTCTCATACACACACACACACACACACACACACACACAAGAACAGGAAAGGGCAAACACTTATCTGAGAGAGCTGCTTTGGAGATAAATAGAATGGGAAAGTGCCACACATCATTCAGGAGGGAACTAGAGAGATGAAGAAGCCAAAGGAAAACCATGAGTTACTTGGCCCTGTGGCTGGAAACAGTACATATTTCCCACTTTTGAGGCAAATAGCCACAGTAAAGCCCCTGACACATTGCAGCCAACTGAGTGAGAGGGAGCCTGCCTTGGAGGAAGTGGTGTCTGGCAGAGGGTATAGAATGGTTTCTTTTTGGTGAATTTGGCTATCTGAAACCCCTTTGAATCTTGGAGGGGACCCTGATTGGCACTGAGGAAGCAATGGTGAGAGGGGAGGAGAGATCTGATCAGGCAAGCTGTCACACCTAGCCAAATTGGGAGATAAAAGAACTAAGGTAGAGAGGGGATGGAGACAGGTGCCTAAACAGCCTGGCTTGGCAAAATGTTAGAAGACTAACTTGCCTGAGGGAATAGAGGCAGGAAGTTTCAGGTAAGCTTTCAGAAGCCCACCCAAGCTGTGAGCTGGTGTAGCTCAGTGGAGGAATTCTTGCCTTGCACAAATGAGGTTCCTGGTTTGATTAGTGGTCTCCTTAGAGGAGTGATGCAGAGAGTGATCCACTGGGTTATCAGTCACCCAGCTAGTATCTTATTACAGGAAACATATAGACAGATTTTTTTTTTTTAGGTTTTCTTGGAACTGTTATTTTTTTTGCATTGGTTCCCTTTTTTCCATTTTTTCCCTTTATTTGCTAAAATCCAGTATATCACCTGTGGAGGGCAGGATGAAGGGGGATTTATTAATGAGGAAAGGCATCCTGAGATGTGCCTTAGGGGTTTAAGAGGAAAACTGCTGTTCCTGGGTTGTTTCTTTTATTTTTGGTTCATTTTTGTTGTTGTTGTTGTTGGTTTCTTGTTTTTTTTGTTGTTGTTGTTGATTTCTTGTTCTTTTGTTGTTGTTGTTGGTTTCTTGTTTCCCCTTTCTTTGTTTCCTTTCTTTTCCTTTTATGTAGTTTTTCTACCTACTTTATTTCTTTTCTTTCCTTCATTTTTATATCTCCTGTTCTTTGTTGTTTTTCTTTCATTCAACCTCTTTTTGTTTGGCCTTCATTTAAAAAAAAAATTTCTCTTTTTTTCTTTTTCTCTTTTTCTCTCTTCCCATAATTCTGGCCATTTAATTGATTCTATGTTTTCTCTATTTTGTTCCTTGTTTCATTTTTTCTATTCCTCCTTTTATATTTTCATTCCTTTGCAATTTTTTTATTTGAATTACTTATTTATATTCCTAGCTCTTGTAAGGTTTCGCTTCTACATTTTTTCTATTATTAATATTATTCTTTTTCTCCCCTTATTTCTTTCTTTTACCCTGGTCCTAATTTTTTTTCAAGGGAACAGGGAGAATTACAAGGATATAGAATAAGAGGAACCAAGTTTCAAAAAGGATCATTACCACACACACATGAAAAACAACAAACTAAAACCCAAGAATAGAAAGAGAAGCTAACCAACCAAATGAGCCCATCAAGATAAACAGGTGTCTGGACACCAACAGAAAATTACAACCATAAGCAAGAGGAGGACATGGCACCGTCTAATGAACAAACTAAAAAACAGGAGGAGACACAGAAGATGAAAAAATTAATAAGGGATGTCCAAACAAATATCATGAATCAAATGAATGACGTGAAGGAAAAGATAAAGGATATTAAGAAGACACTGGGGGAACATATTGAAGAAATTGTTAATATACATAAAAAGATAACATATGATGTTGATGAATGGCACAATGGAAGAAATTAAAAATACACTAGCAGCTCATAACAGCATATTTTTTTAAATAACAGCATATTTTAACAGGAAGAGGAAAGAGTGATGTCAAAAGCAGTACACCTGATATCAAAGAGATAATAGAACAGATAGGTAAAAAGATAGAAAAAATACAGCAGGGATTTAGGGATTTGAATGACAACATGAAATACACAAACATACACATTATAGGCAACTCAGTGGGAGAAGACAGGGGAAAGGGGCAGAAGGATTGTTGGAGGAAATAATGATGGCTGAAAATATTCCAACTCTTTTGAGGGACATGGATGTATATGTCCAGGAAGTGTGGCATACCCCCAAATAATATAAATCTTAACAGGCCTATGACAATACACATACTTGTCAATTTGTCCAATGTGCAAGACAAAGAGAGAATTCTGAAAGTAGCATTTAAAAAGTGATCCATCACATACAAGGGAAATTCAAAAAGATAAATTGCTGATTTCTCACCTGAAACCATGGAAGCAAGAAGGCAGTGACATGACATAGCTAAGGTGGTAAAAGTATATTTTCAAGCCAAGATTTCTCTACACACCAGAGCTGACATTCATAAATGAGGGTGGGTTCAAAATATTCACTGATAAACAGAAATTAAGAGAGTTTGTTAACACGAAACCAGCTCTTCAAGAAATACTAAAATTACTAAAGTAATTTCTGCAGGTTGAAAGGAAAAAAATAGAACAGAGATGGTTGCAGGAGAATATAGGAAAGAAGATTATTGGTAAGAATAACTAAAAAAAATAAAAAGAGTAATAAAAACAACATATGATAAACATAAACCTAAAGAAAATATGGTTAATGTAAGTAGTGGATTAAGGTAGAATCAAGAGACACAGATTTTCAGAATGGATAAGGAAATATGGTCCATCTACATGCTGTCTACAAGAAACTTACCTTAGACCAAAGGAATCAGGGAAGTTGAAACTGAAGGGATGGAAAACAATTTTACATGCAAACAATAACTGAAAAAGCATGGGAGCACCATACTAATATCGTACAAAATAGACTTTAAATTCAAACATCTATTACAAGAGACAAAGAAGGACACCAGATATTAATAAAAGGTGTAATTTATCAAGAAGAAAGAACAATCATTATCATTTAGGAACCAGGGCACCTCAACATATATGAAGCAAATATTGGAAAAACTACATGAAAAAATAGATGCCTCTACAATTATAGTGGGGAACTTTAATACATCATTATCACTCTTAGAATATCTCAAAAGAGGATCAATACAGAAACAGAGACCATAAATTAATTATGTATTAGAGGATCTACACCTAATAGACAGAAACAGAACATATTGCCCAAATATATCATGACATACATTCATCTCAAGCACACATGAATCATTATCCAGGATAGACCCCATGCCAGGCCACAGAACAACTCTCAATGAGTTCAGAGACTGAAATTAAACAAAGTAATTTCTCTGAACCACTGTAGAATGAAGCTGGGAATCAGTAAGGGGCAGGGAACCAGATTAGGCTCATAGATAGGGAAGTAAAACAACACACTCTTAGATAATTAGTGGGTCAAGGAGGAAATTACAAAAGAAATCAACAACTACATTGAAATGAATGAAAATGACAAAACTTATAGAGTGCAACAAATCAGTGCTGTGAAGGAAATTATATCCATAAATGCCCATATTTAAAAAGAAGAAACAGCTTAAATTAAAAACCTAACTATATACCTGGAGGAATTAGAAAAAACAACAAACTAATCCCAAAGCAAGTAGAAAGTAAGAAATAACAAAGATTACACCAGAGCTAAATCAAATTGAAAATAAAGATGCACTTGAAAAAAATCAACAAAGCAAAAAGCTGGTTCTTTGAGAAGATTAATAAAATTGGCAAACCCTTAGCTAGACTAATGAAGAAAAAAAGAGAGAAAATGCAAATACATAAAATAAGAAATGAGGAAAGGGATATCACCATGAAACTCACAGAAATAAAGAGTATCATAAAAGGATACTTTGAAAAATTGTATGCCAACAAGATGGATAGCTAAGACGAAATGGGCAAATTCCTAGAAACATACAAGCAGCCTACATTGATGAAAGAAGAAATTGATCAACTCAACTGACCAATCACAAGTAATAAGAGTGAGTTAGTCATGAAATCCTCCCAACTAAGAAGATCCCAGGACTAGATGGCTTCACAGGTGGATTCTATCAAACATTCTCGAAAGAACTAACACCAATCTTGCTTAAACTCTTCCAAAAAATATAAGTGGAGGAAACATTGCCTAACTCATTCTATGATAACAATGTCATCCTAATACCAAAGTCAAACTAAGATGACACAAGAAAGGAAAGCTATAAACCAATCTCTCTAAAGAACATACATGCTGTAACCGTCTGGCAATTTGATGTAATTATGAATTCCAAAAATATAATTGGATCATGCTTGTAAACTGATCTGTTAATCTGGGCATGATTAAGTTATGATTAGGGTGTTGACTGGGCCACATCAGTAGGGCATTGAGCCCCACCCCTTGGTGGGTGTGGAATCAAATATGAAAGGCATGGCAAGAACAGAGTTGAAGCAGATTGAAGCAGATGCAGTTTTGATGTTGGAGTTTTGATGTTGGAGAGAAGGCCCCAGGAGAAGAGAAGTGAGCCATTGACCTGATAGTCCACAGATGGCCTTGTGGAGGAACCAGAGGAGCTCAGCCCAGAGAGAAATGCAGCCCCGGAATGTGAGGAATCCAAGAAGCCTGAACCCTGGCAAACATCGGCACCTGTCTTGCTCCAACACATGGCAATGGACTTTGGTGAGAGAAGAAACAATGCTTTATGGCCCAGTATCTTTGGACTTCTACCCCAAATAAATACCCTTTATAAAGATCAACCCATTTTTGGTATTTCACATTAGCACCCCTTTGGCTGACTAATACAGATGCTAAAATCCTCAACAAAATACTTGCTAATCTTATTCAACAATGCATCAAACATATTATACACCATGACCAAGTGCATTTCATCTCTGGTATGCAAGGCTGGTTCATCATAAGAATATCAATCCATATAATACACCACATAAACAGATCAAAGGAAAAAAAAATCTCATGATCATCTCCGTTGATGCAGAAAAAGCATTTAATGAAATACAGCACCCTTTCCTGATTAAAAAAACACTTTAAAATATATGAATAGAAGGAAACTTCCTCAACATTATAAAGGGTATATATATGAAAAACTCACATGTAACATCATATTCAATGGTGAAATGTTAAAAGCTTTCCCTCTAAGATCTGGAACAAGACAAGGATGCCCACTGTTGCTGCTGTTATTTAGCATTGTGTTAGAAGTACTTGCTCAAACACTTAGGCAAGAAAAACATATAAAAGGCATCCAAATTGCAAAGGAGGAAGTAAAAATTTTACTATTTGCAGATGACATGATAATATATATAAAGCCCTGAAATATCTACAACAAAGCTTCTAGAACTGATAAATGAGTTCAATAAAATGGCAGGATATAAGTTCAATGCACAAATGTCAGTAACATCTCTGTACACAAATAATTAGCAATCTGAGGAGGAAATCAAGAAAAAATCCCATTTATAACAACTAATATAATCAAATACCTAAGAATAAATATAACTAAAGATGTAAATGATTTGTACACAAAAAACTACACAGCATTGTTAAGGAAGTCAAAGAAGACCTAAATACATGGACGAATATTCCCTTTTCATGGATCAGAAGACTAAACATCAATAAGATGTCTCTGCTACCCAAAATGATTTACAGATTTATTGAAATATCATTAAATGTTACCACAGCAGTGTTACTAAATTGGAATAGGAAAAACTAACTATGAAATTTATTTCAAAGGGCAAGGGGCCCTGAAAAGCCAAAGACATATGGAAAATAAAAATGAAATTGGAGGAATCACACTACCTGACTTTAAAACATACTACAGAGCTACTATGGTCAAAACTGCATGGTATTGGCACAAGGAGAGACCTACTGACCAATGGAACAGAACCAAGAAATATGATATACAACCTCACATTATGGTCAACTGATATTCGAGAAGGCCCCAAGATGATTCAATTGCAAGAGAATGACCACTTCAACAAACGGTGCTTGGAGAACTGGATATCCATATCCAAAAGAATGGAAAAAGATCACCATCTCATGCCCTATACAAAAATTAACTCAAGATTGATCAGTGATCTAACTATAAGAATCAAGACCATAAATCTCCTGCGAGATAATGTAAGGAAGGATCTACAAGATCTTGTAGTAGAAAATGGTTTCAACAACTTTATACCCAAAGCACGAGCAACAAAATAAAAAAAATAGTTAAATGGGACTTCATAAAAATTTAAAAATTTTGCACTTCAAAAAGTTTGTCAAGGAAGTGAAAAGCAGCCTACTAGATGGGAGAAATATATCGTAACCATCTCTGTGATAGAGGCTTAATATCTAGCATATATAAAAAATCTCACACCTTGAAAATAAAAAGACAAAACACCCATTTGAAAAATGGGCAAGTGTTTTGAATAGACATTTCTCCAAAGCAGAAATACAAATGGCTAAAAAGCACGTGAAAAGATGCTTAACATCACTAGCTATTAGGGAAATGCATTCAAAACTACAAAGAGATACCATCTTACACCCATTACACTGGAGACTATTAAAAAAACAGAGGACTCCAAGTGATGGAGAGAGAATGTGGAGGAATTGGAATATTCATCCATGGCTGGTGGGGATGTAGAATGCTGCCACCATTGGGGAGGACAGTTTTGTGACTCCTCAGGAAACTAACCATGGAACTGCCATATGATCCAGCAATCCCACTGCTGGAAATATATCCTGAAGAATTGAAAACAGGGAAAAGAACAGATATATGCACACCAATGTTCATAGTGGCATTATTCACTATTGCAAAGGTTTGAAAGCAACCCAAATGTCCATCAACTGATGAATGGATAAGCAAATTTTGTGATATACATACAATGGAATATTACTCAGTTGTAAGGATTGCAGTATTAACACAAGTAATAACATGGGTGAATCTTTAAGACCTTATATTGAGTGAAATAAGCCAGGCACTGAAGTACAAATATTACTTGTGCACACTGATATGAATTAAGAAAATTGAGCAGACTTTCCAAGCTAGAGTCCGGAAGACATGTTTATAGGAGAAAGAAAGGGAATAGAGGGATGTGGGCCAATGCCTATATGGGCAAAATCTTTGATAATGTGGAAGGATTTAGTTGTGCAGTGGATGCGCATGACAGTAGTGCAGTGATGTTATCGGGTTTAGAAGTGCTGGTCTGTGAAAGGAGTAGGGTGTGGGGTTGCATTGGACTATCCATGGAACTGGGGGGAGATTTGGGGAAAGGAAAAGGTGAACTTTGGGAATTTTTAGGGCTGTGGTTAAAACTGAAATGTTGGGAAGGTTCTTTTTTTAAATATATATTTTTTTATGTTTTCTAAAAGATCCTCAGATTACATAAAATGTTATATAAAATATATATATATATGAGGTTCCCTTATGCCCCACTTCCCACAGCTCCAAATTTTCCCCACATTAAAAACTTCTTTCATTAGTGTGGCACATTCATTGCAATTGAACACGTTTTCAAGCATTACCACTAAGAATGGATTATAGGTTTCATAGTAGTTTACACTCTCTCCCACTCAATTCTGTAGGTTATGGCAAGATATATATAATGGTCTGTATCCCTCATTGAAATGTCATTAAGGACAATGAAAAGTTCAGAAAGTGCCCACATATTACACCTATTTTTCACTCTCTCTGCCTTCAGCACCTCTAGGGGCCACTGTCTCCAGATCAATGATACAATTTCTTCCATTGCTGGAATCACAATAAATCTATAGTACAATATCAATATCTAACCATATTTTATTCCCCAATCCTGAGCATTCTGGGATGGTGATGCCCACTCTACCTCTAAATGAGAGGGGGCTCCAATTCCATATTACTGATGGGTGCAGCTCTCTTGCTTGCAGTTGTAGACGCTCTCGGTTCCTTGGTATTGTGGTTGTCCGTCATCACTTTCTTGTTAGTTGTCCTGGATAAATTCAATGAACTGGAGAGTAGGTGGTGCAACTCTGCTGAGGCCAAAGGCAAGCTGGCACATGGATAGCCCAAAGAATCAAGTATCCACCACCAACACTAAGCTCAAATAGAAGGGACAGAAGAGGCATGTGTAGAGAAGTCACAACCGAGTCCAACTCTGTCACACTCGGGAACGCAAATTTCAAAGTATGGCCCACTGGCAAGGCACCATACTCTGGAGCTATTTGCCATGACCATAGGACCTGGGTGTCTCCAGAGCCCTCAGGAGCCCCACTATTTGGGGTAGTATCTACATTGGCAGTCTATGTGATCCGTTTGAAACGTTCATAAGTGTTACCTCTCTGATGACCTCCTAACACACTTTGTAGTCTCTTAGCCATATGTCTTTACATTTCCCCCCAATTATTCAGGGTTGTTTTCCAGTCGTATTGCTAGTTGGTGCTTGATAGAAATCCCTTGGTGCCAGGGAGGCTCATCCACATGAGTCATGCCCCACACTGGGGGGAAGGTAATGCATTTATATACTAAGTTTGGCTTAGAGAAAGGTCACATTTGTGCAACATGGAGGCTCTCTGGAGGTAATTCCTAGGCACCCTACAACACTAGGCTAAGTTGCAATTTCAAGACTAAAGGCTCATAAGCATTGTCATCAGTATCAAGGGCCCATCAATGGACCATACTTCTTCACTAGTCATTGTCCCTGTATTCAGGGGATTTTTGTTCCATTAGAGAATATTGAAGAGCTCCCCAGGATGGGAATTCAATATGCATTCAGTTGTTGTGAGAATCCCTACCCACTCTGACAATGTCCCATGAACATTTGAACACATTTATATATCTTATATGCATATCCAGGTGAACTTCTTCCGATGTATCCCTCATCACTGATACCCCACACCAATGATCTGCCCCTGCCATAGTGTCACCCTTCTGTGGTCCAAAACTTCTTTAAAAATGTAGCCAAGAATATCACCAAATACAATTACTAGGAAAATGAAATAATAATGATAGGCTTAAACATGAAAAATAAAATACATAATATTTAGTAAAACTAAAACTAAACAAAAATTTTAAAATTGGGATATTAAAAAAATAATGAAAATATTTAATTTTTTTTGACATTTTACTTTTCATCACTATAGTATCTGTTGTCCTATAGGTACAGTGACATTTTCTTCCATTACTTCTCCAGTGCCTTACTTTTTTCCTCTTTTTTCAAAGAAGTTTTAGGTCACAGTAATGTTACATATATAATATAGGGGACTCCCATATACCCAATATCCTACCCCATTTCCCCCTTCCCCTAAAAATAATTTTGTTATGTGTGGATAGTACGTTTGTTACAACTGACATACAAAAATTGAAACATGGCTACTAAGCATAGTCAACAGTTTATATTATAGTTTACATTTAGACCATACATTTTATAAATTTTTGCTGAAATTTAACATGGACTGTATCCAACATTGCAAGATCATGCAGAACATTTCCATTGACCTCTAAATAACCCTTCTTCCATCTATTCTACTCCTTCCTCCCCCTCACCTCGGGCCCATGGTGATGGTCAGGCTTCACTCCTTGAAGGACATGATTCATAGTTACCTGCAACATCACTGAGTGCTTGACACACTGGTCCATCTTCCCATATTAGAAACTACCCATACTCTCAAGAGACACCCACCCGTCTGTTTGAGAACATATTTGGCATCCCCATGATGGGAGTCCAACTCCTTCCTGCTCATTGTGTGGGTCTCCACCCATTGATACAACACACTATGACAAAATGATAACTTGTGTTTTCTCAGGTGTGCCCCGTTCTGAATGTACCCCACCCAACACCCTAAACCAGTAAACATCCTTGTCATATCGTCAAAAGAGCTTTCCCAATATCGTAGTAACAACCACATACACAACAATCTCCAGTATTCACCTGGTCCCTAACACAACTCTCCCTCCAGTTCCATGGATCATTCAACCCATCCTCCCCACTCTACCACTCTGTCAAACTTGCACTGCTCAACCCATTGTGTCACTACACCCCTGTCATATCCCTTCACTACACAAATACTCACTCCACCTTATAATAGACTTTGCCCATATGGATGTTGGCTCACAACCTTCATCTCCCTTTCTATTTCCTGTAACCTATTTTCCAGACACTAGCTCTCTGAGTCTGCTTGATTTGATTAATTCATATCAGAGATGTCATGGCTTGCTTCACTCAACATAAGGTTCTCAGGATTCCCCCATATTACCCCATGTTTTAGAACTTTATTCCTTCTATCAGCTGAATAATATTCCATTGTATGTGCATACCAAATTTTGTTTACCCATTCATCTGTTGGTGTGTATTTGAGCTGATTCCAACTTTTGTCAAGAGTAAATAATGCTGCTATGAACATTGGTGTACATATATCTGTTAATGCCCTTGCTTTCAATTCTTCTGGGTATATACCCAGCAGTGGAATTGCTGGACCATAGGGCAAATCTATAGTTAATGTTTTGAGGAACCTTCAAACTATCCTCCAAAATGGATGGACCATTCTACATTCCCACCAGGGCTGGATGAGGGATCCCATCCCTCCATATCTTCTCCAAAACTTGAAGTTCACTTTTTTTTTTTTAATAGCCGCTTGTCTAATGGGTGTATGATTGTAGTTTTGATTTGCATTTCCGTTATAGCTAGTGATGTTGAGCATCTTTTCATGTGATTTTTAGCCATTTATATTTCTTTTTTTTTTGATGTGTCTGTTTAAATTACTTGCCCTTTTTTAAATAGGTTGTTTGTCTTTTTATTTTCACTGTATAAGATTTCATTACATATACTGGATATTAGGTTCCTATCAGATATGTTGTTGCCAAATATTTTCTCCCATTAGGTAGGCTGTCTTTTCACTTTCTTGCAAATTCCTTTGAGGTGTACAAGGTTTTAATTTTGAGAAGGTCACATTTATCTATTTTTTTTTCTTTTTCTGCTTGTGCTTTAGATGTAAAGTTCATGAAACCATTTCCTATTACAAGGTCTTGTAGATGCTTCCCTACATTATCTTCCAAGGTCTTTGTGGTCTTTGTTCTTATATTTAGACTTTATCTATCTTGAGTTGATATTGTATAAGGTGCAAAATGGTTTCCTCTCTCATTTTTTGGATATGCATATCCAATTCTACAAGCAACATTTGTTGAAGAGACCATTCTTTCACAGTTAAGTAGGCTTGGTGACCTTGTTGACTGTATATGAAAGGATCTCTATCAGAACTCTCAATTTGGTTCCATTGGTCAGGATGCTTATCATTGTATCAATACCATCCTGTTTTGACCACTGTAGCTTTGTAGTATATTTTATTTTATTTTATTTAATATTTTTTTTATTTTTTTAAGATACTTAGATTACATAAATGTTCCACAAAAATTATAGGGATTCAAATATGCCTGTGTCCCACACCTCACAACCTCCCACATAAACATCTTACATTAGTGTGGCACATCACCCACAATGGATATGCACATCCTGGGGCTTTGCCACTAAGCATGGATCCTAGTTCACACTGCAGACCACACTGTCTCCCACACAATTCTGCATGTTATATGTTGGTTTAAAATGGCCTATATCTGTCATTGCAATGTCACTCAGGATAATTCCCAAGTCCTAAAAAAGCCCCTGTTTTACAATTGCTTTTCTGTCTCCCTGCCCCCAAAGCATCCAGTGGACACTGGCTCCACATTAATGTTGTAATTTCTCCCATTACTTGAATCACAATATGTCTATAACAGAATACCAGTAAGTCCACTCTAGTCAATAGCTCTCCCCCCAATCCTGAGGAGTCAGGAATGGTGATGTGCACTCCACCTCCAAGTGAGAGGGGGCTTATATCCCATGGATAAGATGCATGGGATTATCCTTCCTGCAGCTGTAGACTCTCTCCATTCCTTGGGATGGCCGTTGTCCATAATCATTTCCCTGCCAGGTGGCCTGGGTGAGTCCATTGAGCTGTAGAGTAGGAGTTGAATCAGCACTGAGATTCATGGCCCAGCTGGCACATAGGCAGGTCAAATGCTCCAGTCTCTGGAATTACACCTACAAACTCCAGCACCACATATAGGTTTGAAAGAAGGGACTGATAGACCTTGTGCTGGGAGCACATATTTGAGTTCAAGTCTGTCACTCTCAGGAGCACAGATTCCAAAGTAAGGCCCACTGATAAGGTGCAAAACTCCAGAGCTATCCACCCTGATATAGGACCTGGGTGTCTCCAGAGCCCTCAGGAGCTCCTCTGTTTGGAGTGATATCCACATTGGAAGCTTATGAGGTCTTACTGAGTTGTGCATAAGTGTTACCTGTAAGATGATCTCCTGACTCACTTTGAAGTCTCTTAGTCGTATGAACTCATTTGTCTTTAAATTTCCCCCGCTTTATTCAAGTTCTTTTCCCAGTCATACTGCCAGATGGCACTAGGTAGTAATCCCTCATTGCCAGGGAATCTCATCCCCAGGAGTCTTTTCTCACGCTGGGAGGAAGGTAATGCATTCATATGGTGAGTTTGATTAGAGAGAGGCCACATTTGAGAAGCAAGGAGGCTCTCAGGAGGCAACTCTTAGGAACCCCATAACAAAAGGCTAAGTGTCAGTTTCAAGAGAAAGACTGGTAACAGTAGTCATCAATAACAAGAGTCCATCAATGGGTCATCCTCCTTAGCCAGACACTGACCCTGCAGTTGGGGAACTGTTGCTGCTCCCTTGGAGAATGTGGCAGAGCTTTCCAGGAAGGGAATTCAGTATTCTCTCATTTATTGAGTGATTCTCCACACACTCTGACAATGTCCCATGAGCATTTGAACAATTTTATATACATTTTATGTATGTTAAAGTGAACTTCTTCCTATGAACCTCCCATCCCTGACACCCCCCACCAACAATTCTCTCCCACCCCAGTGGTAACACTTCTGTGATCCAAAGATTCTTTAAATATGAAGCCAATAAAGTAGCCAAACGCAATTAATAGGAAAATGAAATTATAATGATACATTTATATGTAAGAGATAAAATACTTGAAAATTTAAAAAAATGAAAAATAAAATAAAATAAAGGAATTAGGGTATTGAAAAAATGGGAAAAAGAAATTTTTTTAAAAAATTGACATTATGCCTTTTATCACTGCAATATCTTGTGTCCAGTCTCCACCGTGGCACCTTCTCCCACTCACTCCCCAGTGTCTCACTATTTTTCATTTAATTTTAAAAGAAATTATAGGTCACAGCAAAGTCACACACAGAATACTAGAGACTCTCATATACGCAACCTCTTTCCCCTTTCCTCACCCCATATTAAAACCTTTTTGTATGTGGATGGTAGCATTGTTATAGCTGTTATACAGATAGTGAAACATAGCTACTAAACATTGTCAATGGTTTACAGTATGGTTTGCATTTTAGATCATACAATTTTATACATTTTGATGATATTTACCATGCCCTGTGTCCATCACTGAAAGGTAATGAAAAACATTACCGCAGACCACTATATACTCCCTGTTTGTTCCATTCTGTTCCTCCCTCCCCATCCCGCTGGGGTCCACAACGACCCCCTGACTTGACTCATTGGATGACAAGATTCATAGTTACATGCAACAAGAAGTCTTGACAGACTGGTTTGTCTTTCCCTATTAGGAACCGCCCTTGCTCATAAGAGAGGCCCACCTGTCTGTTTCCGGACAAATCGGTCCTCCCAAATATGGGATTCCATCTCCTTCCCACTCATTGTGTGCATCTCCACCCACTGATACAACACATTATGACAGAATGAACACTCACACACTCCCTAGAAACCTGCTCCAGATGCATCCTGTCCTGACTGCCTCCCACCAACCAACACCCTAAACCAGTGACACTTCTTTGTCATATTGCCATAAGAGCATTCCCACCTCTGTACTGTCAACCTCATACTCACAATCCCAAGTGTTCACCTTCCCTCTCCCAACTCTACCCACAGTATCCTGGGTATTCTAACCCACCCTTCCCAATCTACCCACCTGTCAACCCTGCACTACCAAACACAATAAAATCACTATGTAACACTCCTATCCCTTCAATACACAACTATACTCTATCACTTAACCATAGATTATGTTCATATGGGTGATGGCTCACAACTTTCTCTACTCTTCTCTTAAACTTATGTTTCAGATTATGGTTCTCAGAGACTGTTCAATTTCCTTAATTCATATCAGTGAGGTCATGTACTGCTAATCCTTCAATGACAGCCTTGCTTCACTCAATATGAGGTCTTCAAGATTCATCTATGTTATTCCATATGTTAGCACTTCTAACAGCTGAGTAATATCCCATTGTATATAAGCCACATTTTGTTTATCCATTCATCTGTTCATGGGCACCGGGGTTGATTCCAACTTTTGGCAATAGTGAATAATGTCACTATAATTATTGGTGTGCCTATATCTGTTCATGTCTTTGCTTTCAATTTTTCTGGGTATATACCAAGCAGTGGAATCGCTGGATCATACGGAAGATCTATAGTTAGTTTTTTGAGGAACTGCCAAACTGTCCTCCACAATGGCTGGACCATTCCACAATCCCACCAGCAGTGGATGAGGGTTTCCATTCCTCCACATCCTCTGCTGTGTTTTTAATAGCCACCATTCTATTGGGTGTTAGCTGGTATCTCATTGCAGTTTTGATTTGCATTTCCCAAATAGCTAGCAATGTCGAGCATCTTTTCATGTGCTTTTTAGCCATTTGTAGTTCTTCCTTGGAGAAGTGTCTTTTCTGGTCACTTGCCCATTTTTCGAAAAGGTTGTTTTTCTTTTTCTTTTCAAGGTGTAGGATCTCTTTATATATGCAGGATATTAGGCTCCTATCAGATATATGGTTGCTAAATATATTCTCCCATTGGGTAGGATACCTTTTTATTTTCCCAATAACATCCTTTGAGGTGTAAAAGATTTTAATTTTGAGGAGATCCATTTTATTTATTTTTTCTTTTGCAGCTCGTGTTTTGGGTGTGAAGTTCATGAAACTATTTGCTATTACAAGGTCCTGTAGAAACTTCCCTACATTATCTTCCAAGGTCTTTATGGTCTTGGCTCTTATATTTATATCTCTGATCCATCTTGAGGTGATTTTTGTATTAGGTGCGAGATGGTGTTCCTCTCTCATTATGTTAGGTATGGATATCCAGTTCTCCAAGCACCACTTGTTGAAGAGGCCATTCTCTCCCAATGTAGTTGGGCTTGGTAGCCTTGTCAAATATCAGATGAATGTACTTGCAAAGATTTATATCAGAACTCTCAATTTGGGTCCATTGTTCAGCATGTGTCTCCTTGTCCCAATACCATGCAGTTTTGAACACTGTGGCTTTGTAGTATGTTTTAAAGTCAGGTAGTTTGATACCTCCGACTACATTTTTCTTTGTCAATATGTCTTTGGTGATTCTGGGCCTCTTACCATTCCAAATAAACTTTGTAGTTTGTTTCTCCAGTTATTTAAAATAAGATGTGTTGATTTTTATTGGGATTGCATTAAATCTGTAGATTAGTTTGGGTAGCATAGACTTCTTGATGATGTTTTGTCTTCCTATCCATGAAAAGGGAATATTCTTCCATTTATTTAAGTCTTCTTTGGTTTCCTTTAACAGTGTTGTGTAGTATTCTGAATATAAGTCCTTTACATCTTTAGTTAAATTTTTTCCTAGGTATTTGATTCTTTTAGTTACTTTGTAAATGCTATTTTTTTCTTGATTTCCTCCTCAGATTGCTCGTTATTGGTATATAGAAATGCTACTGATTTTTGAACATTGACCTTATAACCTTCAACATTACTGAACTCCTTTAAAAGTTTTTGAAGCTTTGTTGAAAATTTCTCAGGGATTTCTATATATAGGATCATGTCGCCTGCAAATAATGAAATTTTTACTTCTTCTTTTCCAATTTGGATGCCTTTTATAACTTTTTCTTGCCTCAGTGATTGAGCAAGCACTTTTAAGAAAATGTTAAATAGGAGTGGAGATACTAGGCATCCTTCTCTTACTATCGATCTCAGAGGGAAGGCTTTAAGATTTCAGCATTGAAGATGATGTTAGCTTTGGATTTTTCATATATACCCTTTATCGTGTTCAGAAAATTTCCTTCTATTCCTATCTTTTGCAGTGTTTTTATCAGGAAAGGGTGTTGTATTTTGTTGAATGGTTTTTCTGCATCTGTAGAGGTAGTCATGTGATTTTTTTCTTTCAATCTGTTTATGTGGTGTATTACTGTATTACATTGATTGATTTTCTTATGTTGAACTATCCTTGCATACCCAGCATGAAACCCAATTGGTCATGGTGTATAATTCTTTTGATAGTTTGTTGAATGTGATTAGCAATCATTTTGTTGAGAATTTTATCTCTTGATTCATTACAGAAATTGGTTTGTAATTGTCCTTTCTAGTGGTATCTTTGTTTGGCTTTGATATTAGGGTAATATTGGCATCATGGAATGAGTTAGGCAATGTTCCTTCTACTTCTATTTTCTTTTGGAAGAGCTTAAACAGGATTGGTCCAGCTCTTTCTGGAATGTTTGGTAGAATTCAGGTGTGAAGCCATCTGGACCTGCGCTCTTCTTAGTTGGGAGGTTTTTGATCACTGAGTCTATCACTTTAATTTTAATTGGACTGTTGCGTTCATCAATTTCCTCTTTTGTCAATGTTTGTGAGGTTCTAAGAATTTGCCCGTTTCCTCTAAATTATCATTCTTGTTTCCATATAATTTCTCAATGTATCCTCTTATGATACTCTTTCTTTCTGTGGGGTCAGTAGTGATATCCCCTTGCTCATTCCTTATTTTGTGTATTTGCATCTGCTCTCTCTTTTTCTTTGTTAATCTGTCTAAGGATTTGTCAATTTTATTGATCTTCTCAAAGAACCAGCTTTTGGTTTTGCTTATTTTTTCTAATGCTTTCTTTTTCTCTATTTCATTTAGTTCTGCTCCAAACTTTGTTATCTCCTTCTTTCTACTTCCTTTGTGTATAGTTTGTTGTTGTTTTTCCAATTCCTCCAAGTTTGCAGTTAGGTCTTCAATTTTACCTCTTTCTTCTTTTTTAATATATGCATTTATGCCATGACCTTCCCTCTCAGTAAAGCTTTGGCTGCATCTCATAGATTTAGATATGTTGTGTTGTCATTTTCATTTGTTTCTAGGTAGTTACTGATTTCTTTTGAGATTTCCTCCTTGACCCACTTTTTGTCTAAGAATGTGTTGTTTAGCTTCTGTATCTTTGTGTGTAATCTGGTTCTCTGTCCCTTACTGATTTCCAATTTCATTCAATTATGGTCAGAGAAAGTACTTTGTATAATGTCAATTTTCTGAATTCATTGAGAGTTATTCTGTGATTAGCATGTGGTCTATCTTGGAGTATGATCCATGTGCATTTGAGAAGAATGTATATTCCACTGTGTTTGGGTGTAGTGTTCATATATTTCTATTAGGTCCAGGTCCTGTAATGTATTATTGAGAGTCTTTTTTCTTTATTGATTCTCTGTCTAGATGTTCTGTGTAATGGTGATAATGGTGTATTAAAGTCCCCCACTATAATTGTAGAGGCATTTATTTCTCCACTTATTTTTTCCAGTGTTTGCCTCATGTATTTTGAAGTGCCCTGATTAGGTGCCTAAACGTTTATGATTGTTCCCTCTTCTTGAAAGATTACCCCTTTTACTAATATACAGTGTCAATCTTTGTCTCTGACAATAGTTTTGCATTTAAAGTCTATTATGTCCAATATTAGGATAGCTAC
>JAQZBX010007972.1:0-19655 GCA_029593785.1 Cabassous unicinctus | reverse complement strand
TCTTTTTAGTTGTTCTTACACTCTCCTCCAATTGTCTTTCTCCTGTTTTTCCTTTCAACCTGTAGAACTTCCTTTAGTACTTCTTGAAATGCATGTTGCTTAATGGCATACTCTCTTAATTTCTGTTCATCTGTGAATATTTTGAACTCTCCATGATTTTTTAATGACAGTTTTGCTGGATAGAGAATTTGTGGCTGGAAATTTTTTTCTCTTAGCACCTTGACTATGCCCTGCCTCAATGGTTTCAGATGAGAGATCAGCACTTAATCTTCTTGTGCTTCCCTTGTATGTGATGATTCTCTTTACTCTTGCTGCTTTCACTATTCTCTCTTTGTCTTGAGCATTGGATGAGTTACAAGTATGTGTCTTGGAGTAGGCTTGTTGGGATTTTGCTGTTTGGGGTGTGCTGCACTTCCTGGACATGTACATCTATTTTCCACAAAAGGTTTGGGAAGTTTTCAGCTATTATTTCTTCCAGCACTGCTTCTGTCCCCTTTCCCTTCTCTTCTCTTTCTGAGATGTTTATAATGCATATGTTTGTCAGGTTTTGTGTTGTCATTCCGATCCCTAAGACCCTGCTGGATTTTTTCTATCTTTTTCTCTATCAGTTATGCTATCTGTTTCATTTCAGATGTACTGTCTTCCACATTTCTAATCCTTTCCTCTGCCTTTTTAAATCGTTGTTATGTGCTTCCACTATTTTTGATTTCTTGGATTCTTCATTTTATCATCATCATATCTGTTATCCTTTTATGTATGTTTATAATTTCTTCAGTATGTTCTCCCAGTGTCTTCCTAATATTCTTAATCTCTCCCTTCACTTCATTAATTTTGTTCATGATATTTGTTTGGACAGCTCTGATTAATTGTTCCATATTCTGCATCTCCCCCTGGATTTTAGCTTCTTCATTGGAATGGGCCATTTTTTCCTGTTTCTTACTATGGTTTATAATTTTTTCTTGGTGTTTAGGCATCTCTTTATCTTGATGGCTTTGTTCAGTTGATTGATTTCTGTCTCTCTTCTGGAGTTTTTTTTAGTTGCTGTTTATTTGTGTGTGGTAAGTGTTCTTTTTGACACTTTTTCCTCTTATTCTATTTTCTTGCTGTTGTTTATATTCTGGTTTTTCTTGGCTTTTTATCTCTTTGTCCAGTTCCCTCCAAATTGATGCCCTGAAGCCTCCTCCTCTGTGTGTTCCCAGAAAAGCTCACTCAGGCTGGATCTTGCCCCTTCTCATCCACTTTTTGTCAGAGAGCTGGTGGGTGCACACTTAAATTGATGCCATCTTCCTCTATCTCTGGGAATGTTCTTTTGACAAACACAGCAGGAGAGGATTTCTGGTGTAGGGTCTTGAATGTGGGGAGCATACAGGACAAGGTGCACCTCAGGCAGGCTTCTATAAAATATGTAAGTGTTCCTCTTATCATAGTGTTTTATATCAGTGGATGGAGATCCACACAATTAACAGGAAAATATGGAACTTCCATCCTGGGAAGTCAGGCTATGTTCTCAAATATAAGAACAAGAGCCTCTTAAGAACATAGGAAGTGCCTTTTAAAAGAAAACAAACCAATATATAAAGCTCACAATATTATTGCAAGTAAATATGAATCTTATTCTTCAAAAAGTGAAACTTAGTGGTTACCATAGGTCCAAGGGGAAAAAGATAGAAGAATAAAATAGTTGGAACATAGGGCATCTTGGAGCCTTTGTAATTGTTCTCCATGATCTTGCAACAGTGGATACAGGCCATATTAAATTTGATCCAAATTTATAAATGTTTATGTTCCAAAATGTAAATCATAATGTAAACAATTACCATGGTTAGCAGCAATACTTCAATATTTGTACATCAATTGTAACAAATACACTGTCTGCATGTCAAATTTTATTAATAGGGGAGAGGGGAAAATGGAGATGGTGTTGGGTATATGGGAATCCCTTATATTCTCTACATCACTTTTCTGTAACATAAAACTTCTTTGAAGGTAAAAGGACACCAAAAAAAAAAAAATTACTAAGACCTGGGGGGAATATATGGAAGAAAATGTCATTGTACATACCAGACTATGAATCTTACAGTGATGAAAGACATAATTTCTAAAAATTTATTTTCATTATTTAATATTTTTACATTTTTATGTATTTTATGTTATTTTTAAAACTATCATTATAATTTTATTTTCTTATTATTTTTATTGGTTTATTTTCTTGACTTCATATTTGGGGAGTTTTTGTATCACAGAAGTGTCACAACTGTGGCAAGGGTGGGTCATTGGTATGGGTATCAGTGATTGGGGAATGCATGGGAGGGAGTTCTCATAGGGCATGCCTCTAAGGCATATGAATGCGCTCAAGTGTTCTAAGGCATTATCGTGATGGGTGGAGATCCACACAATAACTAGAATAATATTGAATTCCTATCCTGGAGAGTTCTGCTACATTGTCTAATGGGACAGCAAGAATTCCCTGAGTATACGGTCAGGGCCTAGAAATGGAGGATGGACAATTGCACCGAGCCCTTGATATTGATGATGGTACTTATGAAACTTTTCTTTTTAAATTGAAGCTTATCTTTGTATTATATGTTACCTAAGAATTACCTCCTGAGGACTTCCTTGTTGCTCAAATGTGGACTCTTTCTAAACACATCTCAGAATATAAACACACTATCTTTCCCCATCATGGGACATCTCTCCCAGGGATAAGCTTCCCTAACACCGATGGATTATTACCAATTGCCAACTAGCAATGCACCTGGAAAAAGACCTTGACCAGAAGGGGAAAGAGTAAATACAAATGAGTTTTTATGGATAAGAGATTTCAAAGTGAGTTGGGAGGTCATTCCAGATGTTACACTACACAAGTCTCAGCAGGATCTCATTGACTGCCAAAGTAAATAATGCCTCAAAAAGCAGGGTTCCTGAGGGTTCTAGAGAAATCCTGACAGTATAGGCAAGGCAGACAGCTTAGGAGTTTGGCACACTGCCAATAGGCTTTACCTTGGAATTTATGCTTCCCAGTGTGACAAAGTTGGAATCATTAGTGGTTTCCCTACACATGGCTCTTCCGCACCTTCATTTTAAATCTATTGTTAGTAATATACATGATAGGTTTATGTCAAAGAGAATTAAATCTTTCATCTGTTCCTGTGCCAGTGGGGCCCTGAATCTCAGCAGAGCTGCAACACTTAGTCTCCAGTGCATTGGACTCCCCCAGGACAACTAACCAGGTGATGATAACTGACAATGCCGTGCTGAAAGATCAGAGAGATACTGCATCTGCAAACAAGAAAATTCCATCCATCTGCCTCATGGGATCTAAGCCACTTATCAATTAGAGGCAGAGTGGGCATCACCATCCCATAAACCTCAGGATTGGGGAATGAATAATGAACTAAAGTAGACTTAATATTCTACTATAGACATTGTTATTCTAGCAATGGAAGAACTTTTATCATTAATGTCTAGGCAGTGACCCCTGGAAGTTCTGAGGGAAGGGAGAGGAAAAAACAGGTGTAATGTGGGGGCATTTTTAAGACATTGGGATTCTCTTACATGACAATGCAATGACAGATACAGGCCATTATACATTTTGTCATAACTTACAAAATTGCATGGGATAGAGTGTAATTATAATCCCTGGTTGGAGGCAATGCTTCAAAATATGTTCAACAATTGTAACAAATATACCACTATAATGAAGGATGTTAATGTGGGAGAGTGATGGAGGGGGAGAGAGTGAAGCATATGGGATTTCATATATTTTTAAGTAATATTTATATAATCTAAATTTTCCTCAAAAAAATAAATAAATAATTTAAAGAAAATGAGACAGCTACAGATCCAATTAATTGTAGTTTCATTAATCAATACTTTTCAGTCAATGTTGCTTGGACAGTTAGATATTCATATAGGATAAAAAACAAATTTCACTCCTACCACTAATTTTACAGAAATGGTATAGATTATAGGTCAATATATGAAAGTCTAAACCTTCTAATTTAGACTTTCCATTCTAGGACTTAGAGATTAGTAATGGATAATATCTTCATATCAAGCTAACCCTCATGTATATCTTTTATTTCTCATACAAGAAACAAAACATAAACCACAATGAAAAAGATTCATATATTTATTATTAAAGAGATGAGGATTTCTTTTCCTCAAAAGATTTAGGAAAACTCAAAAATTTATATGGCAAACCAAGGAGATGTGTCTGTTAAATAACACAGACATGAATTTCACAGAAAAGAATTCCAGACTAACATTAAATTATGTGAAAACTTTCAAATATAACTCATGTATATGTGTATTTATACATACATATACTAAGAACATGAGAAATATTTGTAATACCTGACAATATAAATTATGGATAAGAAAGTTGAGAAAAGAGAACTTTCAAACAATAATGATGCATGCATTAATTAGTACAACCAGTTTAGAATATAGTGTAGGCTAGTTTCAAGAGGCTTTGGCTATGTTATATCTCAGTGAACCTCCAATATTCAGTGCAGATCTACTTATTCTGTATTTCTGTCCATTTTGGGTTGGTTACAGTTCCTTCACTGTGGAAACCAATCTAGTGGAGAATGATCCACCCAAGTGTCAAATACAAAACAGATAATGACAAAACGTAATCCAGCTCTTTAATTCACACTCTTCCCTTCTTTGTCACTTATGTTGAATAAGCCTGATACATGGTCAAGCTTTATTCAATGGGGTTTTGGAGCAATACTTATAGTGAGGAGAAACAAAAGGTGAAGTACAATTAAATCAATTTGAAATTGCATCTGTCTGTCTCTCTCTTCAAGATTAAATAAACATGCTCAGTTCATATTTCTCCTTAAACTCTTCTGTAGACTTTTTGTTCAAGATAAAAATACTTACCCATTATCCTGAATAAGACACTATAAAACTAATTGTTAAGAAAAAAAGTTATGTTCATCAGTGATGAAAACAATGAGATGGTGTATTAGTCAGCTAAAGGGGTGCTTATGCAAAGGACCAGAAATCTGTTGCTTTTTATAATGGATATTTTTTGGGGGGGGTGGAAGCTTGCAGTTACAAGGCCCTAAAGAGTCAAACTCAAAGTTACTTCCTCACCAAACTCTGTTGCCTTGTGTTGGAGCAAGATGGCTGCTGGTCTTTGTGAGGGTTCAGCCTTCCTATTCCTCCAAAGGCTCCTGGTCCTAGCTCCTTCTCTTCTCAGCTGTAGCCTGGCACAAGGCTCTTCACTCTCCCTGGGGCTTGTTTTATTCCAGGCTCAGCTGTTCTGTTCTCTCCACAAGGACAGCTGAAGACTTTC
The DNA here is from genome assembly GCA_029593785.1 of Cabassous unicinctus. Classification (NCBI taxonomy): domain Eukaryota; kingdom Metazoa; phylum Chordata; class Mammalia; order Cingulata; family Chlamyphoridae; genus Cabassous; species Cabassous unicinctus. The sequence continues at coordinate 14,347 of JAQZBX010007972.1, read as the reverse complement.
AGTCTCTCTCTCTTCCCAGGGCCTCTGCCATATCATTGGAGCCATCTCTATCCCTCTGTATTCTTTTCCTGTGTTTACTTCCCAGGGCTCCAGCATCAAAACTCCCTCTGCCATACTGTTTACTCTGTGAGTTCCCAGGGACTCAACATCTTACCAATGTGGTGGTGTCTAAACCCTAATCATAATTTAATCAAGTAAAAATGAAACCTCTGAATCTAATACAATCTAATATGCCCAGGGAAACAGACCAGTTTGCAAACATAGCACATATTTCTTTTTTGGAATTCATAAATAATGTCAAACTGCTACACTGGTATTCATAATTTCATGTTTATATATTTTGGAAGACAACATATGAAAATTTGTGTCTAATGAACAGAGAAGAAACATTAGATAAAAAGAGGAATTGATGCTTGTGGGTATCTAAAAATATAGAAGTATGGATACTTTGGTAGATAGAACAAGCATGTAATGCTGACACTTGGTAGGTTGATTTAGAGTTTGCTTAGTCTCATCATATTAACACCAGCAGTACTCAGAGTTCAGCTGGCTGCCATGCTCAGGCTTAAAATATCAGAGGGTGCCTTTCTAATGAAATAGAAGCTAAGACAATTGGGAGGAAAATACATAGAAAATATTTATGATTAAAGCTTGTGAGGAAAGTTTACTGCAACATGGTACTGAAAGGACCAAAATAAATTGTGGCAGCACTACACCTACATTTCATTAAGCAAAATCTCAACAGCCATTTAGCACCAAGTTATGGAGTGCTAAGCACCCCAGGTTAAGCAGATCTTAGCAGACTTATTTAAAATTTTAAATTATCTGTTCAAGGCTACAAAGCATAAGAAGTTATCAGATTTTGAATAAGAAAGAAGATAAATATTTTTAAATGTTTTAAATAAACTGAGACAATTAATGGAGAGTGAAACATTTTTAAACCTCTAGCTAGTTGATTCAAAAAGATGAAGGATGATTTTGCATCATTATTTTGCTACCAGGAAATAAATCACTGACTTAAGAATTCTAAATGGTTTAGGGAAATTGTACATATATATATAATTTTTAACCATTAAAATATAATTTAGTATAGTTTAATGAAATCTGAATATCATTTTTCATAATAGAGTATTAAATATGAATATATAGAAATATGCTAAGAATAAATGATTATTCTAATATTGAAATACAAAATGAATTTAATGATTTACAGATTACAAGAAAAAAAACAGAAAAATTACCCAGGTTAGAGAAATTTAAGTTTCATGACTGGTATAGCGTATCTCTTAAAGGGAACAGGAATTAAAAACATATGCTTGGAATTATCAATATTGAGCTTCAGATATCCATAAAATAAAATATATAATTTTAGAAAAAAATAAATGAAGGAGAAAGAGAAAACTATTAGAAATTTATCAGGAACCTGAGGGATAAATATCAGTGGTTCTACATAATCAAATATGATTGAGAACACCTAGGAGAGTAATCCTTTGTATAAATATAAATTTAAATACAACTCAAGATTTGGTACAAAATAAAATCACAATACCACAAGAAAATGCCCAGACATTTACCCATGGCCTTTGTAAGACTGTAGCTGGAATATAAAATTAGTCAGAGATGTATTTCCCAACAAACAGCTGTGCACATGACCCAAGTAGTAATAAAATTAATTTTTATAAGAAATATGATGGTGTTAGCATATTGGAATACATTATATTGGAAATATAAGAGCATATTTCAGGTATTAGAAGAAAGTGAATAATTAAGACTTTTACCAGAGTTAATAACTTTTAAACTTTTTATTTAAAAATACTTTCAAACTTACAAGACAGTTAAAAATAATACAAAATCTATAGACAGAACATAGACAAACTGATAAGTGCAGTTTTCAATTTCAAGAAATTTAACATTGATTTAAATTTTACGGTGTATAGTTCAATTTTTTCCCTTTTCCAAAAAATATTATTTTTGGTTCCCTCTCCTCTCTGATTAGATGACATCAAAGATTATGTATTATATTTGTCACTGTCTGTTTCAGTTGCTTATTCTATTTTTTAAATTGTGGGAACCTAAATAAAACATAAGCTTTCAGATATCAATCACTCCAAAGCATGCCATCCAGAGAGATTCAGTATATCTCATATTTACTCTGTTTTGATGCCCTCACCACCTTCCATTAACCAAACTTCCCATATCTGAAAGAAGATACCAACACACCCAATGCATTAACTCCTTGTATCCCTATCACCCCTTCATGCACATTTTGCTAATTCTTTTCTCTGTGTGTTTAGATATTCTCCAATTTTTAAATTGTTACTACCATGAGTCTTAAATTAAAATCCTAAATATGTGACATTCTCCTTTCCATAGACACCACATTAACTTCAATTTTATACACAAGTTATGTTTCTATATCCCCTCTGTTTCCCCATCTGTATGTAGTTCTTGTACAAAACACATTTTGTGCATCATGAATCCAAGCCAACTGCATTTGTATTATATTTTATGCATTAAAAATTTTAGAGCATGGAGCATGTAAAATAGTGGAGATATAAACCAAAATCACAAAAGTACTGGCATTTATATTTACTCATGTTGTTACCCTTACAAGAGATCCTTATTGCTTCATGTGGCTTTGATCTATTTGCCAGTATCCTTTCCTTTCAGTCTGAAGAACTCACTTTATCTTTGCTGATATGGTAAGTATAGTGGTGATGAGCTACCCAAAGCTATTGTTTATCTTGGAATGTCTTAATCTCACCCCATTTTTGAATGGCTATCTTTCCAGATGTAATAGGTTTCATGGGAAATTATTTTCTTTTAGGACTTTTAATATTTTGTCTCACTGCCTTCTTGCCGCCATGGTTTTTGGTTGAAATATTGGCACTTAATTTAATTGAGGCGTCCTTGCATGTGACATATTCCTTCTCTATTGTGGCTTCCAGAATTCTCCATCTTTGGCATTCAAAAGTTCACTCATTAACTGTTGTGCAAGTGTCCTTTAGAGTTTATCCATTTTAAGGCTGCCTTGTGCCTTAAAAAGAATGCATCATATCTAGGACTTCGGCATGCATACTTAGGAATTTCCCCATTTGTAGGGTTATAAATGTCCCCTATTCCACAGCACACAGTTTTCTCACATTTACAGGTACTGCAGTGAATGTACTATAGCCAGAAATACTGATCCAAAGTAACTCTGCTGTGTCCATTTTTTCAATTGCAGGATGAAGGCCGAAGTTAAATGAGCACGAGTTCTCTAAGGCTGAAAGTTTTGAGATATGCATTTTAAATTAAAGGCAGCCTTCATAGATTAAATTTAGAGATATAAAAAAGTCAGTTACTTCAACATCAGAATGTCTGCTCATTGTCTGAGAATCAGAAAAATAATAGTATTTCCATATTGACAGTAAAAGATTTTTTTTGTTTTATTTTTTTACTTTTTGGTGATAAAAGTGTATCATATATTCTAAGAAATATCTGAGATTCTGCAAATATAATACAATTTTACCTGTTGCTACATCTCACTCTACTCTGTAACTACATGTTCTTTATAATGCAGAAATATTGAATGCATTGAAGTAGGTATGTATCTGTTGAGCCAGGTCACAGGGAGAGAGAAAAAAAAACAAAAGAATATTCTGTGTTGAGGTCCAGGCTTTCATAGTCCATCTTTTCTATGGGGGAAACAACTTTAACTCATATATCAGACTTATATCTTTATTGTATCTTTAATTATTCTTCAGCGGTATATCAATTAAATCACCTTTTAATTTGTGCATATATTGTGGAAAGGAGAATGCAAAGAGGGACATTTGAATTGAATTTTCTAATTTAAAACACTCAATATTCTGTTTCAGGGTGACAGCATCCTATAAGTGTAAAATTCTCTCAAATATATAGGCAGTTTTGATGGTACTCACCAACGGTATTCTCAGTATGGTAACATTCTTTATCTTAGCTCAGAATTATTCTAAAAATTATTCAAAGCACTTTTACATTGTGAATTTTTTTTCCAGAAGAATGTGTGAATTACACAAATATATGAAGTAAAAAAAATTGGAAAAAGATATATAGCTCACTAGTACATAGGAAACAGCAAAAGATATACACAATAAAAAAATCCTGTATATTTAACATAGGCAGATTAAAATTTAAAACATATATCAAATAAACACCAAACTTCACTCAAATATTTTTCAAAAAATTTTAATCAAGAAAAACCCTGCTTGGAACTCGAAGTATCTGTGAAAATTTCTGCCCAGAGCATTGTTTATCTCTCTTTTTCTCAGACTATAGATGATGGGGTTTATGAATGGTGGCACCATGGAGTAGATCATGTTCTGTGAGAATATTTTTATGAGAATCTTTATTTCCAGTAGTACTAAAGGTAACCACCACCCCAGAAATTCCAAAAAAAAAAATAGAGAATTGCCAACTGTGTGGTACAGGTAAATAAGGCTTTGTTACGAGCTTCCACAGAATACATCCTAAACACAATTGAAAATATATCAATATATGACTTAACCATGAAGATAGAACATGCTAATATAATACAAGCATTTAGAACTAAGGTCATAGACTCAGAAAACTGAACATCTGCAGATGAGATTCTTAAAATTTGAGGTACATCACAGAAATAATGATGGATCACATTGGACTCTGTGAAGGGAAGCCTGAACATGACATCTGTGTGAGTAGCAGAATGGATGAACCCACTTACCCATGAGCCACCAGCTGCCTGTGTGCACATACGTGGTGTGACGGTGAGCCCATAGTGCAGAGGGTGGCAAATGGCAACATAGCGATCATAGCACATCACCACAAGGAAGACCAGCTCTGTGGATGCAAAGAAGATAATCAGGAAGGTCTGGGCAGCACATGAGGGGAGAGAAGTCAAGTTGCTGCCTGCCAGAGAATTTACAATATTTTTTGGCACAGTAACTGAAATGGAGCAAAGGTCTATGAGAGATAAATTGCCCACAAAGAAGTACATTGGAGAATGTAGATGTGGGTCCGCTACAATGAAAGTAACAGTTAGAAGATTCCCAGTCAAGGCTCCCAGATAAATCAATAAGAACAGAAGACCCTGAAGTACTTGGAGTTCTCAGAGTTTGAGATATTCATGAGGAGGAATTCTGTGAAAATAGTAAGATTGTCCATATTTCCTACTATGTTTCCATCTCCCTGTAGTCAAAGTACAAAATAATAAGAATGTGCTAAAAACTCAGTGCAGATGACCCATATTACTCACAAATAAATTGTCCCCATGGCTATCAATATGGCTTCTCATGAGGAATTCAGCTTTGAAGAAATGGACAAAAGTATTTTGAAATGAAAGAATTCACATATTACCATTTTAACTTTCTTTCCTAACTCTGTTTCAATATGCTAATTTCAACATTCATAGATCAGACATTTTAAGTACATTAAATGATCTAAGATTAGGCGTAAAAACCTTTCATTTATTGACTTATATTGATACTCTTTCAGTAAAACATTTTCAAACTCAGCCAGGATATAGCCAGTGATTTTATTCTCATTTTCTTCATTAGAAAATGGTCATCTCAGATATATTCTGTGAGACAGTCTCACATAAGCCCATTTGTTTGAACACTGTGCAGTGATGTTCTTCATGTACAGGTGAGTTCAATGTTTGTTATATCCTCCATTCTTAAGTGAGGTTACTTAAAACTAGTTTTTATAACAAGGTTAGTGTATGATTATGAGGTTATTTTTAGAATGGTTTTAATCCAAAGGTGACCAGATCGATTAAGCATCACAACCCTCATTTCAGTTGCTCTGTAAGACATGAGTGTGAGCACTTGCTTTCCTCCTTTACAGCAACATCCATAAAATATTTGATTCTTTTAGATTCTAATTGATTCCAATGCATAGCCAGAGTTCCCTTGCTGTCTCCCAAGTTTGCTCTCACCTGCACATAATATTTAAGAAAAGCCTCCTACCTGGAATTACACCTCCATAAAATATATTTCTTTTCACCAGTAATGAATTCCAATACTTGATGAAGACCTAAATTTCTGTCCAAGTATCTTGCCTACATGCTCTTCTAGATTTTTGTGAATTATTTTCATTCAAAATCACTATTGTAACCACAACTATTTTACTTGTACTTGTCTTGAAGCATACAAAGGTATAAAGAAATCCCATTTCAGTCATAATTATACTTTCAATTCCAAAATTAATTACCTTGAGAGGGGAAAGATGGCATTGGCTTAGGAGGGCATCTGCGGACAGCTCCCAGATCATGGCAGATAGTGGATGGGATCCTGCATGGGGGCCTGTGCTGTGGGCATGTCAAGTGAGAAGCTTGGGACATCTATCTGGGCAGATCGACGGCGTGGACTGAAACATAGAGATTTGTGAGTTTTAAGCCTGCCTGTGGTGGTTAACCCAGTAGGCTGACCCCCACCCTTATGGGGGAAAAAAAGCCAGTTGGAACCGCAACACCCTTCCAGTAACTGGGAGACAGGGCTCGGTGGGAGGGGGCATTTTCTGAGGGGGGGGGACTCTGGCAAAAGAGCTTTATTTTCTGGGGATTTTGCTTCCTGAAGCCCCATGCAACTTAGATGAACAAAACAGCTGCAGTGAATCGGCACCCGGAGGAGGGGATGGGTGAAACTGCTGAGGAAGTTGATTTGACTAGCTGCCCAGGGAAAAGCCCCAGACCCTGCGAAGCTGGGGAGATGGGCACTCCCCAAGAGAGGGAGAGTTCTGACAGAAAGCAGAGAGGGGATATTTTAGCTGTCGATTTGACTACCTGGACCCCCTCATAACTTTGGAGAGCAGATAAGCCAGCTTGAAGCAGTGCCAGGCTGAGGTGAGAGGCAAATCTGCCAAGTAAACCGGTGATGCTGGGGCTCTGATCCAGAAGGGCGGAGTCTGCCATTTTTAGCATCCTACACTGACAAACATAATAACTTTAGCGTTCCTTGGGAATCCAGAAATTTGGAAGTGCTTGATTAGTTTCCACGAGCCCAGTTAGGGTCCCCTCTGTGAGAGGGGTGGCCTAGAGAAGGACTTATTTTTGGTCCTGTACTATGTCAAAAAATAAATAAATAAATAAAACGGTCACTTTATTAAATGAAAAATAAATTCTTTTTAATTAAGTTTAATAGTCAAAAGCTGCTTCAGGACCTGCATATAGAACCCTGGGGGAAATTGATTGATAAACACAATCAGGTTGAGAGGATCCACGGGGACCTGAGGGAATATTGATCCCTCTTAGCTTTGTTTGACTGCTTGCCTGTGTGGTTGCATGGTTTTGCTCTGTTTATTTGTTGTCTCTTGCTTTTCTTTCCTGTTTTCTCCCCCCTTTCTCTTTTCTTTCATTTTCTCAAAATTAGGTGGTGCTAGCTTGTCTCTTCTTTGCTGTGCTTCTTCTTCAGTAATTTCCCATTCTCTCTATATATTGATATTGTATTCCAAACTACCTCTTATCCTTCCCTCATCTTTCCGCCTTCTGCTTTCTGTTGTGGCTATTAAATTCCACATTTTTCCATATGCCCACAACTCAAGGGCGTCAATTTCTATTCCCTCTATTTTGTTTTCTTCTTTTTTTTTAATTAATGTTAACTCTTTCCTTCCATCCCTTTCTTAACTCTTTCCCTCCCTCCTCATAATTCTAGCCTTCTAAATCATTATATATATATTTCTCTATTTGGTTTCCCGGTTCATTGTAGGTACTCCAATTTCTTTCCTATTATTCTACACAGCCTACATGAGTTAAATATTTACTTCATTAACTCTTATTTGGCTCCTCATCTAGCTTCTATCAATATTACTATTATCCTTCTTCCTTTCTCACATCTTTTGATTCCTCCGGCCCTAAAATTTGCCTTCAAGGGAACATAGAAAGAAGCAAGGAAACAAAATAAGAAGAAAAAGTATCAGAGAGAAAACTTTACACACACACAGAACCACCAGGTAATAAAACTCTAGAGCAGAGAGAGTAGCTAATCAATTGAATAAATCCATCAAGATAAAATGATGACTAGAGAGCAACAAAAAATTACAAACCACTCTGAGAAACAGGAAAATATGGACCAATCCAATGAACAAACCAAAAACCAGGAAGTGAAGCAGAACATTGAAAAACTAATCAAAGCTATCCAAACAAATATCATGGAACAACTTAAAGAAGTGAAGGAAGAGATTAAGAATATAAAGAAGACACTGTGAGAACATACTGAAGAAATTGTAAACACTCCCAAAATGATAATGGATATGATGGTGACCAATGGCACAATCCAAGAAATCAAAAAGACGCTGGATTCACATAGCAGCAGATTTGAACAGGCAGAAGAAAGAATCAGTGATGTGGAAGACAATCCATCTGAAATCAAACAGAAAGTAGAAAAAATAGACAAAAGATAGAAAAAATCCAGCAGGGAATCAGAGAATTCACCAAAAACACAAAACGCTCAAACATATGCATTATGGGTATCCCAGAAGGAGAAGAGAAGGTAAAGGGAGAAGAATAATTGTTGAAGCCAGTAATGGCTGAAATTTCCCAACCCTATTGAGAGATGGATGTGCAGATCCAGCAAGCAAAGCGCACCCCAAACAGTATAAACCCCAAAAGGCCAACTCCAAGACATATACTTGTCAAAATGTCCAATGCGCAAGACAAAGAGAAAATGCTAAAGGCAGCAAGAGAAAAGAGAACCATCACATGCAAGGGAAGCACAATAAGATTAAGTGCTGATTTCTCAGCTGAAATCATGGAGGCAAGAAGACAGTGGTATGACATATTCAAAATGCTAAAAGAAAAGTCTTCCAGCCACGAATTCTCTACCCAGCAAAACTGGCATTCAAAAATGATGGAGACTTTAAAATATTCACAGATAAACAGAAATTAAGAGAGTATGTCAAAAAGAAACCTGCACTTCAAGAAATTTTAAGGGAAGTTCTACAAGTTGAAAGGAAAAAACAAGGGAGGGAGAGTTGGAGGAGAGTTTAAAAGCAACCAAGAAGACAAAAAACAAAAACAAAACAACATGTGACATACATTAAACCAAAGAAAAATGGCTAAACTAAGAAATTTGTTACGAGTAATAGCATTGAATCTTAATGGACTAAATTCAACTATCAAGAGACACAGATTTGGAGAATGGGTAAGGAAATATGATCCATTTATATGCTGTCTACAAGAAACCCACCTTCAACCCAGGGATTCAAGGAGGCTTAAAGTGAATGGCTGGAAAACCATTTTACAAGCTAACAATAGCCAAAAATGGGCCAGAGTCGCTATTCTAATATAAGACAAAATAGACTTTAAATGCAAACCTATCGTAAGAGACAAAGATGGACACTATATATAAGTAAAAGGGGTAATCTCTCAAGAGGAGAGAACAATCATAAACATTTATGTACCTAATCGGGGTGACTCAAAATAAATGAAGCAAACCCTGGAAAAACTAAGAAAAGAAACAAATGCCTCTACAATTATACCACGGGACTTTAACACACCATTATCATCATTAGACAGAACATGTAGACAGAGAATCACTAAAGAAACAAAGGCTCTCAACAATACATTAGAGGACCTAGACTTAATAGATATATACAGAACACTACACCCAAATACAGCAGGATTTACATTCTTCTTGAGTATACATGGAACATACTACAAGATAGACCACATGCTACGCCACAGACCAACTCTCAATAAATTCAGAAAGATTGAGATTATACAAAGTACTTTGTCTGACCACAACAGAATGAAATTGGAAATCACTAAGGGCCAGAGAAATAGGTTAGGCACAAGGATATGGAAGTTAAAAAATGCATTCTTAGACAAATAGTGGGTCAAGGAGGAAATATCAAAAGAAATCAGCAACTACCTTGAAACTAATGAAAATGACAACACAACATATCAAAACCTATGGGATGCAGTGAAAGCAGTCCTGAGAGGGAAGTTCATAGCCATAAATTCATATATTAAAAAAGAAGAAAGAGCTAAAATTGAAGACCTAACTGCACACTTGGAGGAATTGGAAAAATAACAACAAACTAAACCAAAAGGAAGTAGAAAGAAGGAAATAACAAAGATTAGAGCAGAACTAAAAGAAATAGAGAATAAGAAAGCACTAGAAATAATAAACAAAACCAAAAGCTGCTTCTTCAAGAATATCAATAAAATTGACATACCCTTAGACAGACTACCAAGGAAAAAGAGAGAACAGATTCAAACACACAAAATAAGGAATGAGTAAGGGGATATCACTACTGACCCCACAGAAATAAAGAGTATCATAAGATGATAATTTGAAAAATTACATGCCAACAAGAATGATAATTTAGAGGAAATGGGAAAGTTACTAGAAACTGACAAACAGCCTACATTGATGAAAGAAGAAATTGATGAACTCAAACGTCCAATTACATGTAAAGAGATAGACTCAGTCATCAAAAACCTCCCAACTAAGAAGAGCACAGGACCAGAAGGCTTCACAGCTGAATTCTACCAAACATTCCTCAAAGAGCTAACACCAATTCTGCTTAAGCTCTTCCAAGAAATAGAAGTAGAAAGAATATTGCCTAACTCATTCTACGATGCTAACATTACCCTAATACCAAAACCAAACAAAGATACCACCAGAAAGGAAAATTACAGACCAATTACTCTAATGAACCTAGATGCTAAAATCCTCAACAAAATACTTGTTAATCGCATTCAACAACATATCAAAAGGATTATACACCAAGACCTAGTGGGTTTCATCCCAGGTATGCAAGGATCGTTCAATATAAGAAAATCAATCAATGTAATACACCACATAAACAGATTGAAAGAAAAAAATCACATGATCATCTCTATAGACGCAGAAAAAGCATTCGACAAAACAGCACTATTTCCTGATAAAAATATTACAAAAGATAGGAATAGAAGGAAACTTTCTGCATATGATAAAGGGCATACATGAAAAACACAAAGCCAACATCATTTTCAATGGTGAAATCATAAAAAACTTCCCTCTGAGATTGGAAACAAGACAAGGATGCCATCTATCATCACTCCTATATAACATTGTCTTAGAAGTAATTGCCTGAGCAGTGAGGCAAGAAAAGGACATAAAAGGCATCCAGATTGGAAAGGAAGAAATGAAAATTTCATTATTCACAGATGACACATTCCTATACATATAAAGCCCTGAGAAATCTACAAAAATGCTTCTAGAACTTATAAATGACTTCAGTAATGTTGCAGGTTACAAGATCAATACTCAAAAATCAGTAGCATTTCTGTACACCAATAATGAGCAACCTGAGGAGGAAATCAAGAAAAAAATACCATTTACAATAGTAACTAAAAGAATCAAATACCTAGGAATAAATTTACCTAAAGATGTAAAGGGCTTATATACAGAAAACTACACAACACTCTTAACGGAAATCTAAGAAGACTTAAATAAATGGAAAAAATATTCCCTGTTCATAGATAGGAAGACTAAACATCATCAAGATGTCTATCCTACCCAAACTAATCTTCAGATTTAATGCAATCCCGATAAAAATCAACACCATATTTTTCAAGGAACTGGAAAAACTAACCACAAAATATATTTGGAGAGGTAAGAGGCCCCAAATTGCCAAAGACATATTGAAAAAGAAAAATGAAGTTGGAAGTATCACATTAAAACATAGTATTTTAAAACATACTATAAAACTACAGTGATCAAAACCAAATGGTATTGGCACAAGGATAGAACTACTGACAAATGGAACCGAATTGAAAGTTCTAATATAGATCCTCGCATATACTGTCATCTGATATTAGACAAGGCCACCAAGCACACTCAGTTGGGAGAGAATGGCCTCTTTAACAAGTGGTGCATGGAGAACTGGATATCCACATCCAAAAAAATGAGAGAAGAATACCATCTCACACTCTATACAAAAATCAACTCCAGATGGATCAAAGATCTAAATATAAAAGCCAAAACCGTAAAGATCCTGTAAGATTATGTAGGGAAGCCCCTATAGGACCTTGTAATAGGAAATGTTTTCATGAACTTCACAGCCAAAGCATGAGCAGCAAGAGAAAAAATAGATAAATGGGAATTCATCAAAATTAAAAACTTCTGCACCTCAAAGGATGTTGTTAAGAAAATAAAAAGGCAGCCTACCCAATGGGAGAAAATATTTGGCAACCATATATCTGATAGGAACCTAATATCCTGCATACATAAAGAAATCCTACACCTCAAAAATAAAAAGACAAACAACCCATTTAAGAAATGGGCAAGTGACCTGAAAAGACACTTCTCCAAGAAACAAATACAAATGGCTAAAAAGCACTTGAAAAAATGCTTGACATTGCTAGCTATTAGGGAAATGCAAATCAAAACCACAATGATATACCATCTTACACACATCAGAATGGCAGCTATTAAAAAAACAGCAATCTATAAGTATTGGAGAGGATGTGGAGGAATAGGAACCCTCATCCACCATTGTGGAATGGTCCAGCCACTGTGGAGAACAGTTTGGCGATTCCTCAGAAAACTAACAATAGATCTTTCATATGATCCAGCAATACCACTACTGGGTATATAACCAGAAGAATTGAAAGCAAAGACACGAACAGATATATGCACACCAAAGTTCATAGCAATATTGTTCACAATTGCCAAAAGTTGGAATCAGCCCCGATGCCCATCAACAGATGAATGGATAAGCAAAATGTGGTACATAAACACAATGGAATATTACTCAGCTGTTATAAGGAATAAAGTGCTTACACATGGAATAACATGGATGAGTCTTGAAGACCTTATGTTGAGTGAAGCAAGCCAGGCATCGAAGGATGAACAGTTTATTACCTCATTGATTTTAATTGAGGAAAGTTAACAGTTTCTGAGAACCACCGATTGAAAGTTAGGCTAACAAGGGAGAGAGAGAGAAGGGTAGGTTGCGAGCCATCACCCGTATGGACATAATCTATGGTAAATTGAAAGAGTATAGTTACATATTGAAGGATAGGACTGGAGGGTAGAGATTTGGTGGTGCAGGATTAACAGGTGGGTAAATTAGAAAGGGCTGGTTAGAATACCCAGGGCATGTAACTATGAATCTTGTCATCCTATGAGCCAAGACAGGGAAGAGTCATATGCCCCAGGGGGTGGGGAGGAAGGATCAGAAAAGATCAAATGGGGTATTTAGTGGTCATGGGAAATATTCTTCATTACCTTACCATAATGGACACAAGACATGGTAAATATCATCAAAATTATTAAACTTTACAGTCTAAATTGTAAACTATACTGTAAACCATTGACAATTATTAGTTGCTATATCTTACTATCTGTATAACAGTTATAACAATGCTAACATGCATAAAAAAAAAAAAAGGTCTTAATGTGGGATGGGGAAAGGGGAAGGAGGTTGGGTAGGTGGGAGTCTCTAGTATTCCATGTGTGACTTTGCTGTGACCTAAACTTCTTTGAAAGTTAAATCCAAATTTTGGAGATACTGGGGAATGAGAGAAGGATGGTGTCACGGTACACTGGACATCTGATAATACAATGATAAAAGGAAAAAAGAATAATTTCTTTTAAAAATGTATTTTTCCCATTTTTTTGAATACCCCAATCCACTAATTACATTTTATTTTTCATTTAGTTTCTTTTTTTCTTCTTCTTCTGAGTTTCCTTGTACTTATCTCTTGCATTTAAGGTTATTGTTATTATTTCTTTTTCCTATTAGTGGTATTTTGTTATTATATGGGCTTCATGTTCAAGGAAGTTTTAGAGCAAAGAAGGTTTACAAGGGGGGCTGCAGAGGATCATTGGTGGCGGTTGTCTGGGATGGGTGATTCATGGGAGAAAGTCCATCTGAATATACATGAAAGATATATAAAATTGTTCAAATGATCTAGGGATGGGGCATGGTCACGGTGGGTAGAGAATTACTCAATAAATGAGGGAATCTGAATTCCCAGCCTGGAGAGCTCTGCTACATTCCCCAAGGGAGCAGCAACAGTCCCCTAAGTGCAGAGGCCGTGTCTGGCAAAAGAGGATAGCACACTGATGTGTTCTTGTAATTGAGGACTAGCCTTATGAGTATTAGCTCTTCTAATTGAAACTTAGCCTACTGTTATGGGGTGCCTAAGGGTTGCCACCTGAGAGCCTCCTTGTTGCTCAAATGTGGACTCTCTCTAAGCCAAACTCAGCATATGAATGCATTACTCTCCCCCCAACGTGGGACATGACTCCCGGGGATGAGCCTCCCTGGCAATGAGGGATTAATACCAAGTCCCAACAGGCAACATGATTGGAAAAAGACCTTGAATAAAAGGGGGAAAAGGAAAAGAGAAATGAGT